>JAOTQW010024551.1:0-19260 GCA_026260075.1 Sisor rabdophorus
CTATCTATCTGTCTGTCTGTCTGTCTGTCTGTCTGTCTGTCTGTCTGTCTGTCTTGTTCTTTCACTGTGTGTTTTTCTTGAAGGAGTCTGGGCCCTTCAGCCCCTGTTGCTTTGCCTCTGCCCCTCCTCCCCATCACCTCCACACACCCACTTTCAATCTCTTACAATCACTTTAGACAGCTCGACCTGTTGTTGCACATCCACACAGCCCCTGAGCTCAAACTCTGAGGTGTGTGTGCTCCATTCATAAACTTATTCATCCATATTGCCAGGTTTATTTTCCCAACAGACACATGGAGTTTTCCTGAGAGTTTGGTGCAGGATTTTCAACCGATGTTCCTGTGTATATGTCCAGAGGAGCTGGATGTGTACATGTGTAGACGTGTGTGCGCGCTACGGTGGGATGTATAGTTGGATGACCGAGGTGAGCAGTCACTTTGTTTGTTTCTTTTTTTTTTCTTAATGTTCCTCTTTATTTCTGTACCACTACATTTGCATTCTGCTGCCAATTTCTGCTAAACCTTTGTTCAAATGAACTTCAGACAGTCACAGAGTGCAAAAGGAATGCAATTTACATTCCAACACTGAGTGCAGGAAGTTATAAATGAAATATACTCTTATTATATTATATTAATATATTAATCATGAAACAGTGTTTAGTTTAGTGTTTAGTTTTGATCTGAAGTGGAAGGCATAGCAGTCAGGAGTAATGAAAGAAATCTGGTAGACATCCAAAGAATGATAAATGAGTTAATGTTTCTTTTTTTTCTGTTAATTTATTTCAATTTTTTGTCTCAATTTGTATTCTTGTGTTCTGTTTTTAATTAATTTTGTTGTATTTCTCCCTTTTTATTTTAACTGATCCAACTTTTTCCGTCCTCTTTCTGTTTTTAATTTTCTTTAACCTTTAACTTTTAATTCATATCTTGAGTTTTTAAATCTCTTTGTAGTATTTTTTCATTTTTTGCAGGGCAGATTTACATTTATAGTATTTGGTAGCCGGCCTTATATCCAGAGCAACTTACATTTTCTTTTTTAATCTCTTTTCACTGAGAGACTTAGTGACTGAGTGAATTATTTACACTGATGAACTTTTAGTCTTCTGACAAATTATTTACACTCTGTTTTTGTCTGGTTTTTGGAGGGAACTTTCAGTGCACAAGAAAAGACACTTTATCACTTTGTGCACACACACACGGCTGATTGTGCACACACACACGGCTGTTAACTGTTCTGTGAAAAGAGTGTTTGGTAATGGTGTTTTGTTGAGCTTAACAAATGTGCAGATTTTTATATTTATATTTATATTTTATATAACCTGATGCACATGTTTTTGGACTGTGGGAGAAAACTCATGCAAGCGCGGGGAGAACATGCAAACTCCACACAGAAAGACCCCGTGCCCAGGATTCGAACCCAGGATTGTCTTGTTGTGAGGCGACCGTGCTAACCACTGCGCCGCCCTTATTGTTTTTCATTAGCAATACATTATCTTGTGGGGAGCGGTAACGTAGTGGTCCTGAGGACCTTCTTGCTGTGCAGAGTGTGCATGTTTTCTCTGTGCTTTCGTGAGTTTACTCATGGTTCCATGTCCTTGTACATGTACATTAGGTTGATTGGTGATTCTAAATTACTCATAGGAGTGAGTTTGAGTGTGTGTGGTTGTTTGTCTTTGTGTGGCCCTGAGATGGAGAAACAACCTGTACAGGGTGTACCCTGTCCTATGTGCGCTGAGATAGGCTCCAGCAGACCCCTGTGACCCAGAGTTAGGGAATAAGCAGGTATAGAAGACTAGTTTATAAGTTATTTTATCTTGTTGTTCTCTCACCTTGTATTTTTGTCCTTTTTAAAAAACTTTTTTAATAATTTTATTTCTAGTTTTTTCTCCATTACTTGTTTCTAACCTTTCTCTTTTTTAAAATTTTACATAAATGTATATAAAAAACTATAGCCCTTTTCAATCTATACCCTTTTTTGTAACTTTGTCTTTTATCTAAACTTTTATTTAGTGATATATGTTTCTAACTTGTGTATATTTTAACCAACTTTTCATAATCTCTATAATTTTTAACAGCATTTAATGATAGATGCATTATCCTAACAAAACTGTGTGTGTGTGTATAGCACATAGTGTAAAAGTCGAGTCTGAGCACGAGAGCATGAGTATATCAGACCTCTAGTGAAAATAAAGTAGAGCAGTGCTGTTATGTAGAAACAGATGATACTTAGAAACATTGGTCAAACCATAATTGATTCAACTCTTTGAATCCTTTAATCAGAGCCACGCCTGTAGTGTTACACTGCAACCTTAAGATCAGATCCATGTTTAAGCCCTAGTAGCTGAAAAGAAACTAATACAATGTTTTTTTGTCTTTTTCCTATATTAAATATTAAAGTAAGCTGGGAATCCTGGAATGGATCCAGCTGGATGAGAACATGTGGCCCTACATGCAGAAACAGGACTGAATATTACTGGTATGTGAACCCCAAGCCTCGTTCCTCTGTTGCTAAACTGTCATAGCAACATTGCATAGCATTTGCGTTTTGTATCAATGACTGGCAGACAGAAAGTTTAAAAAATAATTGACTCTTAAATAAGTGACTGTATAAAATCGCATACTACTGGAGTATGTACAACATATGAGGTAGAAAAGTATTGGTAGTGTAAAAAAACAAAATAACAACAAAAACATCTAGGAAAACACATTTCCAAAAAAGTTTATATTGATAAGTGAAAAAAGACTTATTAGTTGGTGTCAAACCCTGTGTTGCCAATTACAGAGGTCAGATGTTTTTTGTTACTGGCCACCTGATTTGCACACATCTCAGGAGGGGTTTTGTCCCACTCCTCTTTGTCGCACCACTCCAAATCAGATTTTTCAGTGAGATCGCTGACAATCAAGCTACATTGAGATAGCTGACAAGGTACTCCATCTTAGTTTTGGGCTAATTTCTTATAGTTCTCATGCAGATTGAAACTTGACAAATTGGAAAGTTTCATGGAGCCCCAGACCGAAGGAGTTATTTGTTGTTTTTTTTCGCAAATAGCCACTCAAACTATTGTGTCCTAAGTTGGTTCCAGCCTTGTGTGGGTCTACAATCTTGTTCCTGACATCTCTAAACAGCTCTTTTGTCTTGGCCATGGTGAAGAGTTTGAAATCTGATTGATTCATTGATTGATTCTGTGGGCAGTTGTCTTTTACACAGGTAACAAGCTGAGATTATGAGCACTCCCTTTAAGAGAGTCATTAAAACGATTGATTGGGCATTGATTGTTCAAAGGGTTAAGGTGCAGAATTGTTGTCTGGAAGACCAGTCAGACCTGAGTTCAAGATCAAGTTCAATCGGCATCAAGTCTGCCAATGTTGGGTCGTTGAGCATATCTGTGAGTGTCAGAGCTCACTCTGCTCTCAGAGCCCAAGGTTGGGTATGTGAAAAAAAAAAACATTTCACTATATGTTGTAGTGTGAATTAATATTCTTTCATTCAACTTCTATACCCGCTTATTACCGAACTCGGGGTCACAGGGGTTTGCTGGAGCCTATCCCAAGGGGCAGGGGGTTACACCCTGGACAGGTTGCCAGTCCATCGCAGGGCCACAGACACACAAACACACACACACTCACTCCTATGGGCAATTTGGAATCGCCAATCAACCTAATGCACATGTTTTTGACAAACGTACAAAATTAGCAGGTAATCAAAGACATTTTTCTACTCACTGTATCAACCTGATTGTCTTAGAGTATGAGTGTGTTTGACACATTTTAGGGGTTTGTGCTGCAATATTCTGTCTTGTCAAATTTGAAATAAACTAACTAATAAAATGTAACCACAAGGAACAATGCTTTTTTCTGGAGCTACTTTAAAGCTATAGTATAATGCTGCATCACTGCTTTTTTGGCATTTTGGAGCCATCTATCCTGTAGGATCATGGGATAGTAAAATGTTCATCATATGCAGAATCCTAGAGAAAGTAATATATGATTATCCGGAATGTTTTCACCTATATATAAACACTAAATATTGTAATAAACACTCAGTCACAGAGCTATGAGGAATCATTTATTAGCACATAGCAAACCAAGAAATTTGTTTTTTACCCTGATTATAGCACATACTCTGGATAATACGCTTCATAATAGATTATAAGCTTGATAAACACATTGGAAGAAAATTTTAACACATGAAAAAAAAATAACAAAATAAATTTTTTTTAGCTTTCTTCTATTTATTGGCTTGTTACAAATGGTCTTTTCTTTGCTATAATTTGTTTTTCTGTAGTCTTATTTAAATATTTTTATTCATTCATTATTCATTCATTCATTCATCTATACCCGCTTATTCCTGAACTCTGGGTCACGGGAGTCCACTGGAGCCTATCCCAGTGCACATAGGGGTTTAAAATTTTCTGCTGTATTTTTCATTATTTTTCTGTTTCTGTTTCTAAGTAATTTATTCATTTATTCAACATCTATACCCGCTTATTCCCTAATTCGGGGTCACAGGGGTCTGCTGGAGCCTAGGACAGCCTGGACAGGTCGCCAGTCCATCGCAGAGCCAACACACACACACACACATGCGTCACTCCTGCTTGCTGTAGGGTCATTGTGCTGAACACTATGCCACTTTGCCGCCCACCGTTTAAGTTAAAGACAATTCTTTTTAATTGTTTCCTTTTACCTTTTGCTTTTTTGTACTCCTTTGACTTTAATCTTATCTGTTTTCTTTACTTGTTTGCTTCTTTTTTTATTGTTCATTTTTTTCATCCTTTATCATTGCAGCATTATAATTATTAAGTGTGCTTAAAGCAAATCTGTTTTCTTTTTTCTGTCTTTTTTTTCTGCTTTTTCTCACTATCAGATAAAAGAGTGAAAATTCACAGCTGAGTAAAGCAAAGCTGAGCATCAGTGCAGAAGATCCAGCCTGCTCGAGGAGAGATAAAATAGCAAAGAACGCAAGAGGACTGACCAAGAAGACGTGAGAAAGAGAGAGATAGAGAAAGATATGATGGATTATTTGTATTTGTGGATCTCAATCTTGTCTCTTTCTCTCTGCCATCATAATGTGTCTGCACAAGCTGAAGGTAGGCGGCTAATTCTTAGCTCAGGAGATTCTCTGAGTTTATTTAAGACACTGTATTTTTTACTTGATTCATCAGATAAGGGCTAAAGGATGACACACATGCTTGCAAACTAATTTGCCTTACATAATATTTAAAAAAGCCTTTTGGATACTGTCATTTTGGCAGGCTTAGTTGTCAGGGTGTTGGACTGCTTCTACTACTGGGCCACAGAGGAGGGCCCCTCAACCCCTTAATTCCTTATTTGGATAAAAAAAATTTTATGTAAGTCTATTCATCAGTGTCTTGTGAATCTACTGAAGTTTGCCCCAGCTGTAATTTGGTGAAACACACACACCATTTTAAATCACCAATCAACTTAACTTAAATGCTTTTTGGACTGTAGGTGTAGTTTTGGACTGGTGTATCTGGGGTAAACCCACATAAACATAGAGAGAACATGCAAACTCCACAAAAAAGCCCCCCAAAGGATGATAACATGAGACCTTCTTGCTATTAGGCAAAAGTGATGAATACTAAACCAAATTTTCTGCCCCAAAATGGCAGAAATAGTCAGAGGTATGTATCCTCTATAATACAGTGAATTTATAATACATGGATCAGAAGGGTTGAAGGCTTTGCTTAAGAGCTCATCAGCATGGTAGTGCTAGGGCTTAAACTTCAATCTTCTAGTCAACAACCCAGTAATGACAGCCTATATAAGCATAGTGCCACCTAAGCTCAACCGGGAGAAAGAGTAGGGCTTAAGGGAGGTTTCACCGCCCTTAACATGGTTTTACATGAACATCTGCATGTCTTCTGCATGTTTCCAGATCTGATACGTCAAAGTGAATTCCTTTTCTGCTGTAAATCATCTACACACGTGTTCTCTACTTCCGTTCCGTTCTACCTCGTTGTGCATAGTGTGTGTTTATGTGTGTGTGTGTAGACCTCATTACAAAAGGAATGAGCACTTATCCATGCCCTAAAGTGCAGTTATTTTACACTTTTACTCTGGGTATGCGGCATTCAAAAAAGTGTCTTATGACTGACAGGTATTTGAGAATACCTGCATACATGCAGAATTTGATTCCCACAGATGCCACAGCTAAGACAGATAATTGGTAGTGCCTGTCAATCAAAGCGACACTCATCTAATAGTTTTTCACAAGAGGGCGATAGCACTCTATCACCTAAACAGCCAGTCTGTGATGAAGCATAAATTCCAATCTCCTGGATGTAATCAGTAACAAAGATTAATATCCTACTGCTGCGATGGACTGGCGACCTGTCCAGAGTGTACCTTTGCCTTTCGCCCTATGTATCGTAACCATGAGTTAGGGAATAAGAAGGTATCGTAGCTGAATAAATAAGATGAATGAATGAATGAATATCCTACTGTTGAACTTGTAAATGGAAACTTTTTTAACAAGTCTTCAGACTTAAAGTCAATTAAAGTCAACTTCAAAGGTCTATTTTGAAGAACTCTTTTATTAATTCATCTTCTATACCTGCTTATTCCCTAATTTGGGGTCATGGGGGTCGGCTGGAGCCTATTCTAGCTCTCTGAAGAGTGAAAGGCAGGAGCGTTACACCCTAGACAGATCACCAGTGTATCATGGGGCAACACACACACACTCACTTACTCGTATAGCCAATTTTGAATCACTATTTAAGCTGAAATGTTTTTGGACTGTGGGAAAAAACCTTATTCATCACATATACATTGCCATGATGTGGCAACCCTGAATCGGGAAGATTGCAGGGTTTTTCCTTATAATTCATTTCCAATATAACTCATTTCAACTTGTTAGTGTATAAGTTATGTTTTACTAGTCGACTTTTTAGTTTAATAAAGTAACTTTAAGTATGGGCAGAGTTTGCATGTTCTCCCCATTATTTGCATCCAAAAATATGTAGATTAGACTAATTTGTGATTCTGAATTGCCTATAGGTGAGAGTGTGTGGTTGTTCGTCTATGTGTGACCCTGAGATGGACTGGCGACCTGTTTAGGGTGTACCCGAGTTTCTTGCCGTATGTGCGCTGGGATAGGCTCTGTGACCCTGAGTTAGGGAATAAGAGGGTATAGAAGATGAATGAATGAACTTTTAAAGTATTTTTTAGGTAAAAATACTGTGAAAGTAGTGAACCTAGATTACATTAATATAATGGAACTTTTTATTGTTAAACTACACATACATATTTTTTATATAATTAGCTAGCTTTAGAAAAATTCTGCGCTAGCATTCACCTTTGCTAGATTTTGGCTGTAAAAAAGTCATGAATAATATCTTATGATTAATAATATCAGATGTGTCCAACACCTGACTGAAGTACTACAGAGTCTGTAAATGAGTTTAATCGAGTTTAATCTACCCTGAAGACACGGCGTGAGTTAATTAAACTCCAGTACACCCCATGCCGAGCTGCACATGACACAGTGACTTCTCCTCAACACTGGCAGCTTATATACCGCACCTCTTAGCCCTGTTTCATTAGATAAAGCATCTACCTTCACCTGTCACCTCTGAATTATATTACAGTCACCCTCAAAAGACACAAGGTCGATTCACGATTCAAGGATTCTTTAATGCTGCATTTAAATTTGTTATTTTAGTTTATTTGTCTTTTGGGTCTTGTTGAAGGATGCAGGGCAAAAAGAAAGGACATACATATATGCAGCTAGATTTATTGTTTTTTGTTTTTTTTTAGAGATTCCAAATTCATATCCTCATGGTGCATCTGCTTTTTCACCTGCATGCTCAGACAGTCAGTGACAGATAACATCTGTCTGCTTGAACTGATTTTCCACTTCACCTGTTCTTTATTCGGCCTCCGGCTGGACCTGTCTGATTCTATAACGCCGCCTGCAGCATTACCCGTCTGCCAACCAATCTTAATATTCAGAGTTCATACAATAGACACACACTTCTGTAACATCTCTAAACATGCACATCGATGTACAGATAGTATTGCAGCAGTTAACCATGGCTGGGGCATAATGTTTTTTTAGAACCCATGCTCAATGTTAAATTTGAGGATAGATAGGGTTCTGCGCTACATCGCTTGAAAGGATAGACAACCATGTGGTTAATGTACTGTATCTTTCGAAGGAAATGGAGAAGCCCAGAGGAACTGTAAATAGAGGGAAGAATAAAGTGGTAGCTAGCCAAACCCACGCCACTGAACTTCAGCAGGAATTGGTAGCTCCCTCTTTCCCTTCCATTTAGCACAACAAGGGTTAAGGTGTTGGACTGCTATTCAAAAGATTGTGGGTTTATACCCAGGGCCATTTAGTTACCACTGCTGGGCTCCTGTAAAAAAGTAAGAGTGAAAGGGAAGAAGAGCTTCTGTTCTTTGTATTTTACTGTAATTTACTACTCTTACACATTTAGAACGGTTTGCTAATCAGGACATTTGCCCAATTTTCTTTGATAACCAGAGAAAAGAGTCTTGTGCACCCAACATGTTTTGGGTTAGATTTATAGCTTGTTATTTATTAATCCCTCTTGTTTGTATCACACACCAAAACCAGAAGTCTTTTTGTTGAGGAGTATTTTTTCTGGGACCATACTGCCATCCTATGGTAATGTTAAAGAATATTAGGAATACATTCAGGTAGAACAAACATAATAATTCTATTTCCTGATCACATTTGTATCTCAGTGTAACTGGAATGACAGTAAAAAAATTCAGACTTAAATTCATAGATTCCTGTAAATGTAATGTACTGACCCCTGACTGTGTTTGTGTCCTCAGAGTGTCGCACTGCCCTGCCTGCAGACATTGTGTTTTTGGTGGATGAGTCCTGGTCAATGGGTCCCTCCAGCTTTAGCCAGATTAAAGAGTTCATTGCTGAAATTATCCGATCTTTTCAGAGCGGATTGATCGGAGCAGAAGGCATCCGTTTTGGAGTCACTTTATATGCAGATGTTCCCAGGTATAGTAGTGTAAATTGCTTTTTGACATATAAAAGTAACTATGATATAAAGTAACAGAATAAAGCACTTGATAAGGATATACTAAATACTTTTACTGTATGTTACTCAATTCTTTAATTTCTCAGTGGCCAAATAGTAAGGAAACTTAGGTAAGAGGTTATGGTCTTTCACGGATGGCCAAGTAGCCTAAAACATAACTTGCAATAAAGTGTATTGAAATAAATGTTTACTTCTGTCATCAGGATGCGCATTGCTCTGACAGACTATTCCACCCTGGGGGAGATCTTAAACGCTGTGGAGGAGCTGCCGTATGAAGGAGGAGGCAGTCGAACGGGCGTGGCCTTAGAGTTCCTCACAGAGTCTGTCTTTAGTCCATCTATTGTCCGGGAAAATACTCCAAAGGTGGGAAAAGTCAAGTTCCATTTATTTCTTAAGCACATTTTCAGCTATAGAGATTGTGTCAAAGCAGCTTTACAAAATCAAGTTAACACTTACTAAAACAATTAGTTTAGTTACTAGTAATTGTATTCGTTCATTTATTTTTCAACCCACTTATTTTCTAACTCGGGGTCTGCTGGAGTCTATCCCAGTGCACATTGGGTGAGAGGCAGGAAAGTACACCCTGGACAGGTTGCCAGTCCAGCGCAGGGCAACATGCAGACAAACAACCATACGCACTAACATTCGCTTCTATGGACAATTTAGAATTACCAATCAACCTAATGTACAGGTTTTTGGACTGTGGGAGGATCCGGAGTACCCAGAGAAAAACCTACGCAAGCGCGGGAGAACTTGCACAAACTCTGCACAAAAGGAACCGCGAACCAAACCCACAACCTTTTTGCTGTGAGGCGAACCACTACGCCACCGAGCCGTCCTACTAGTATTTGTATAATTGTAAATTGAGCCTGCTAGAAATCTGCAAATCACTGGAAATCTGCCTCTTGGGCTTACTGTCTCTGAGTGCTGATCCACCTTCTTGACTGCTTACAGACTAGATCTGGTAATGGTGAACTCCGAAAAGTGTATTACTTATAGACAGCATAGATCCCCTGTTTGAGTATCCGCAAACATATTTGATCACGTGACTCATGTCCCGGCACATTTTCTTCTATATTCATTTATTGTAGTAGCTTTAAGATAAGAACATCGGCACATTCATACCACAACTTTATTACTATTTCATACAATGTACAGCTTTTGTTCCTTCAGAGTCAAGCACCTGATGTGCAAATGAGGCAGCAGGCAAAAAATAGGTTTGCTGTAATTAACTATTATTTAAAATCTTTACACACACATACATACACACATATATGCACTCACCATGGCATAATGCCGTTTGATACATTTTGATGAACTTGACCCTCTTCTTCTGGTTAAGGACATATTCAGGCTTGCACTGGATTTAATGGGCTAAACTATAAACTGTGCATAATAAGCTAAGCTTTAGATAACTCAACTTAAACTGATTAATTGATTGCTTTACAGTGTACTTTATAAAATATACTTGGATATCTTTCATTTCGAAAGGATAAAAATAACATTTTCATCCATACCACATTATAATTTATTTCTCCAATAAATATTGTGCATCTCTAATAAAAACACTTTGTGGTGTGTTGTTATAAATGACTAATCAGTGTAATGTTAATTAGAAAATAAAGCAACCTTGTCTTTTGGAGGAGTGTTTTAATAGATTAAAGGTTTTAGTTTGACTTCAAACTAAAATTCCCCCTTTATTATTAAAGGTTAATTATTAGTTTGTTTCTCAATAGTATGTGGTAGGACCAAGCCACCACTGTGGGCCCCCGAGCAAGGCCCCTTAACCACCAATTGCTCAGCTATATAAAATAGATGAATGTAAATGTAAGTGGTACCGTACTGGTTACAATGTTTGACTGCTAATTGGAAAATAAGTATTCCCAGCACCACCATGTTATCACTGGTATTACTCTAAATAAGGCCCTTAACCCCTAATTGCCCTAAAATAAATGTAAGTCTGTCTTGATCAATTCTGTAAATGTAAATAAAGTTTGCTGCGGATAAACACTGATCTGTAATGCAGTATCTTTCTGTGATTTCAGATCACAGTGCTCATCACAAATGGCAGATCAGATGACATGATTGATGGGGCAGTTAAAACAATAGCAGAGAGTGGCATCTCTCTGTTCGCAGTAGGTAAGCAGCATCGTCTTTGCCACTCCTGTTTCTGTTGAGCGAAGCAGTTAATGATTACACACATTGATGTACTGTCTCAGCAAGCAAATAGTTGTTGATGAGGCTCGCTTTGGTCAGCGTTCGGCTTGTTGCCATGACACTTTTAACAGTTGGCTGGATCTGGCTGCCTGGAGCATAGATTTAATTACAGCTCATAAGAGAGCAGATGTTTATTTACAGGAATTGCTTATGAGACACATTTCATTTTTTGTCCGATGCGCTCTGACATTTACACTTTTATGTCATTTGGTCTATGACTTTATACACCTCCACCAATTCATGATGGCTAAATAAATACCAGAACCTGCTGCATGACACAGCTTCTTTATTTAAAAACACTATGATCGTTTGCAGATACACATACAACAAACCACACACATTAAATTCTATAGGCAATTTAGATTTACCAATCAGCCTAATGTACATGTTTTTAGACCCCTCTTGCCCAGGAATGGAACCTGGGCTTTTCATGCTATGAGGCATGCTGCCTTATGCCATCGCGCTGCCTTAAATCACTATTATGAAAGTAAAAATGTAACTGATTATAATTGCTAATTATTTTGAAATTCAGTGGTTGCACGGTGGCTTAGTAAATTAGCAAAGTTGCCTCACAGTAGGAATGTCCTGGGCTCCATATCCTCTTTGTTGGTCTTTCTGTGTGGAGTGTAATTTTCTCCCTGTGTGTGGGTTTACTGGAGCTAGAGTTTCCTCACACCAGAGAAAACATGTATGTTTGATTAAGTGGTGATAGGAGTAAGTTTGTGTGGTTGTTTGTCTGTATGTAAACCTGTTTTAGACTGGTGACCTGCCCAGGGTTACCCTTGCCTCGTCTACCCCTGAATAGACAATAGATCTCAACAGATTAAATACATTACTGATTAAATACATAAAGTACTTATTTTATAACAGATGCATAATTTAAGCAATAGCAACATGTGTGTGTATGTGTGTTACTCAGGTGTAAGGAACGCTGATCCGGAGGAGCTGAAGAGAATTGTGAGTAAGCCTCACGAAGAGCACCTGATGCTTAGTCCTGATTCATCCTACCTAGAAAACCTTCTGCCCAAACTCTCACGCAGAGTGTGTTTCACTGCCTCCGAGCCTCCTCAACCCATTAAACACATGCAACCAGGTGAGACACTCATAAGAGCCTGAATTTGGGTGGAGTAGAAATGAATGACATCTGTTAACTTGTGTCTTTCCTTCTTTTAATATCTCCCTTCATCACATCAATACTTTCTTTCTTCTCTCTCTCTCTCTCTCTCTCTTTCTCTCTTTTTCTCTCTCTCTCTCTCTGTGACATAGTGATAAAGAAGGTGGTTGGCCCCAGAGACCTACAGGTCAGTGAGGCGAGCTACAACACACTGCAGATCTCCTGGAGTCAGGCCACAGGTGACGTGACCGGTTACAGACTGCTGATTGCTCCTGTGTCTCTGAAGGGCCACCTGCTCCCGATAAAACCTCGACAGGTGAGCACAAAGGGGGGCTTTGACATTTTTTGTTAAATATTTTTTTAAAAACTTAAAATGCTTGTAAACTTTATCTTTGTATGTTTTTCAGATTGATTTAAAGGCAGATGTGGTAAATACCAAGGTAACAGGACTGACCCCAAAGACCGAGTACTCACTTACCGTCTATGCCATTTACCCTGGACTGATTGGAGAATCCTTTAGCATAACTGCCCAGACACGTAAGTATTAAATCAACATTTTATTCAGCTTTTTATTGTGTTATGTGTGTTGTCCTATAGGTTAATTTCAAATGTCTAAAACTGAAAAGTGGTAGCGCATCGGTTAACATTTAGCTCAGGGAAAGATCAGGGTTTGATACCATTGCTGGGTCTCTGTGAAAGGCCCATTCGCTTGATTTTATAAACAAGAGATAAATGTAAGTCTCTCTGGATAAGGATGACTGCCAAATGCTGTAAATGTAACAACAACTCTATGAAATGGAGCTGCAACCAGCCAATCAAGGTGGGTGATGGGGACATGGCCAGTCAAAAACATTTAGCATTTCATAAATAAGACTTTATTTGAGGTTATTTATTTGAGGTCTAAAATTTACTTACTTTTTCTAGTAGGGCACAAAGTCTTAAATAGCTAAAACTGTTTTAATTAAACAGTTTAATTCAATATGAAATTCAGACTAACACTGTAACCGTTGAGCTGCTATGATAAAATCAATTCCATGAATGCTGTACCAATTAGTTAGATTTGGTGTAGTTTGTTCTACTATGTAAATAAGCATTCATTCATAACGCTTCTCCTGCTTTTTGCAGTCCCCATTCCACCAGTTGCAAACTTCCGTGTGATCGAGGAGGGACTCTTCTCTTTGCGCTTGGCCTGGACGTCTCCACTGGGCCATGTGGACACATACAAAATCTTTATCCCGAGATGTAAGTTTCAGAAACATTTACAGAATCAGGTGATATGTTCTGAGTTGTTTTATGAAAAACAGTGTTTTTTCACATCTAAAAATTACTACGATGTTTATTTTATAATAAGAGTGTAACCTGGAATTATTGTATAAATAAATGAATTCAGGTTTAAATTATGCTATTATTTTCCCAGTCAACAGACCTGGGATGATCTATGAACAAATGCTTCAGGGTGATGCCTCCTCTCACCTGATTGATAGCTTGGAAGAGGATAAGACATACACAGTGAGCATCTACGCCATATACCCAGAGGGTCCCAGTGAGCCTGTGTCTGTCATTGGGAGAACATGTATGTATTTTATTTTTTTTTTGCACGGCTGTAGATTCCTTAATGCTAAATTAACCAAAATTTTATGTTTTATCTAACATTACCGACTTTTATAGTTTATAGTTTTTTATAGTTACTTTCTTATTCACAGTGACTTTCAATTGTCTTTCACTTGTTTAACCCACTGAGCAGTTAAGGGCCTTACTCAGAAAGTCATCAGTGGTAGCTTGGTGGTAATAAACCTATCATAAATGATTTTTCGATCAGCAATCCAAGTTTTTTTTTCCAAATTTTTCCAATATTTTATTCATTATTTATTTAGAATGAAAAATTAAATTAAATTAAATTAATTAATTTGTGAGGGCGGCATGGTTAGCACCATGAGTGGTTAGCACGTTCGCCTCACAACAAGAAGGCCCTGGGTTCGAAACCGGGGCACAGGGTCTTTTTTGCATGTTTTCCCCGCGCTTGCTTCGGTTTCCTCCGGGTACTTTGGTTTCCTCCCACTGTCCAAAAACATGTGCATAAGGTTGATTGGTGACTGGTAAATTGTCCATAGGAGGAATGGCGATCTGTCCAGGGTGTACCCCCCTGCCTCTCGCCCTATGTGCTCTGGGATAGGCTCCAGCAGACCCCTGTGACCCCAGAAAGTTCGGGAATAAGTGCGTATAGAAGATGAATGAATAAATGAAATTAGTTTGTAAAAGACTCTAGGAAGGATTTCCAGAACCCCCCAAAAAGTTATTGCTACCAAAAAAAAGTTATTGCCGCTCTAAATTATATACACACACAGCAATATATACACTTTGTGGCTTTGCATAACTAACTATCACACTTGTATTTTTAAAACCATTTCAGATGCCAGTCCCACTCTCCTATAATAACTTCCACGCATCTGGAAGGTCTGTCCACTAGATTGTATCATGTGACTGTGGGGCTTTGGCCATTTAAATTCATATACAAGATAACAAACAAATCATCTAAAGACTCAAAAACAGCAGTGTTTCATTAATCTTTTATTATATTTAATATAATGATTTTGGAAGAAAAAACATCTTTTTTTGTATTTTTATTTTAATTTCGATTTTCATGCTATTTTAATTTATTTTAATTCATTCATGCTATTTTAAAATAACCTTTCTTTTCACAACAAATATAGATTTTAAGTGAGACAAATGTAAAATGTTTGCTTAACTACTGATGTTACACTCTTTGATTAAGCTGTTCAATGATTTGCCACTAGATGGCATTACAATTCAATTCAGCTTTATTGGTACAGCACTATTAACAATGGTCATTGTCTCAAAGCTGCTTTACATATGCATATGCAGATTGAAATAGTTGACGTTTGTCCCCAAAGAGCAAACCATAAGCGACGGTGACAAGAAAAAATTTCTCTAAAATAGTAATAGGAAGAAACCTTGAGAGAAAACCAGACTGAACGAGGAACCCATTCTCATTTGGTCAGACAGAGAAAAGAGTTGTACAGTGTGGGTGAGTGTGTGTATGATAGTTATAGAATCTTTATAGAGACTTCCCAGCTCGTCATGCCGATGCAAATGTTTCCAACCAAATATTTGTCATAAGGAACGGTCCTGAAGATCCAACATGGCATGGAGCTGATAGCAATGGCATCTCAGGGATGGCATGTGTATCTTAATAAAAATTGTGTAAGAAAGAAAGAAAGAAAGAGAGAGATGGAGAAAGTGTGTGTGTGTGTGCGAGAGAGAGAGAGAGAAAGAGAGAGAGAGAGAGAGAGCAGGGAAGAACAGTCAGTATTGTCAGAGTCACAGGGTTTATAGAAATGTATGAAGTGTAGGATGCAGGCAGAGACTCCAGCAAGACTAACTATAACAGCATAACTAAAAGGACAACCAGTGAAGGCAAGTCTAACAGTAAAATGCCTGGTTAAATAGAAAAGTCTTTAGTCTAGACTTAAATAAATAAATACTATGACTGTGTCTGATTTTTGGACGTAAACTGGAAGACTGCACCATGACTTTGGGGCTTTGTATGAAAAGCTCTACCCCCTGCTGTAGTTTTATTAATGCTGTCAGACAGCCCACATCCTCTGATCTTAAGTAGGCGAGGCGAAATGTTCACTCATTCACTGCAATGTGAGACTATTTAATGATTTATAGGTCAGAGAAATTATCTCTGGCTTAAGAAGGAGCAAGTTGCTTAGCATCCAGTCTCATGTCCTTTACACTCAATTCTACTTAACTTAAAACAACAATAAAAACTAATATCATGCCTACAAATTATGTTTCCTAGAGGAAGCATGTAAAGTGTGAAAAGCAACGGACCTAAAACAGAACCCTGGTAAAACACCATATTTGACAGGGGAGCACATCGAATTATCACCTTTAAATCTACGAATTGATAGCAGGCCGCCAATTAGGACCTGAGCCATGTGAGGACCTAAATATTATGGTTGATGGTGTCAAAAACTGCAGTAAGGTTTTTGACACCATAACTAGCAGTTATTAATAAACCACTGACTTAATAAGTGGTTTAATAACTGCTAGTTTAAACAAAATTAAACTGCTGAATGAAGAGTTCATTTTTTAAGCAGGGGTTCTGTTACGACTGGTACAACCTGCCTAAGAAAATGTGATGGAATGAGATCTAATAAACAGTTGATGAATTTGTAGAAGAGAGGAGCGAAATGAAATCATTCTCTTCTAGATGCTGATCCCTAGTTGTGAGATTATCCTCAGGCTCGATGGAGGAATTGAAATTTAAAGCCTGAATTCTCTGCCTAATGTTCCTTTTGTATTTCTGAAATCCTTACTACTGCAGGCTGTTACTGTTGAGATTTTTGTATTTGTCTTTTTCCTGGTTAATTTGCTATAGTGTTAAATAGAAACCTGCTATTATATTTATTATCTGCAATAAGGGGGGCAAAGATACATTGATTGAGCTTTACTAAGAGCTTTTTTGTAGGTCAGGAAGCACTCTTTCTATGTTGTCTGAAATACTAACAGTTTAGTTTGCTGCCATTTCACTCTGTTTTAAAAAGCGTGTGTGATCATTAAACTATGGAGCGAGCTTTTTTTATATCTCTAATCAATTTTCTTTTTGCTAGAGCTGCGTTATCTAAAGTATCGCGGAAAGCTAACTAATCAGTCGCCTGGTCGAGCTCTGTAGGGTCAGATGGTGATCCATTCATGGTGGATATTTTAGGGAGATAAACTGATAAAATTCTGGGTGGTTAAAGTTGTGTATGTACGTTTAATACAATAGCTCGTTCTTGTGTGTATATTCTGGCTAAGACTCATTATAAATGATATAAGACTATGGTCTAAATCTAGGGTGTGACTTGCTTTACGGGTCCTACTACACGCTGATTAACTCCCATCGACTCAAGAATAGACATAAGGCAGGTCGTCTGTATTCTCATCTGTATTTTAAGTGGATATTAAAACACTCATCACTGAATCACTAATAATCCTCTGATTAGTTGAAGTATACAGGATTTTCAGAAGACATATATTTCCTGTCGTTTAACAGTCTTTTTGGAAAGTAAGCTTTTGTGTTCATATCTATGGCAAAAAAACATCAAGATTGATTAACTAATGTATTTTTTAAAGTATGCTAGTTTCACAGCACAGACTGTTTAAAAGACATTGAACAGTTTTGTTTGAGGTACTTAGTGTCACCCCTAAACATGCGTGAAACAAAATAAAACGTTATTGGTTGCTTTACCTGTCAGTCATATATGCTTTTCGGCCTTAGCTACTCAAAATAGCCAAGGTTACTATCAGTCTGAATGTCTGGCAACACAAGAATAATTAAAGGCTGGACAAGATCTTTATGTAGGGGAAAAGCTTTTAATAAAAAAATAGGCCTTGGCATTTTGGGCCACAACAACCCACTACATACAGTCACATATACTACTCATATTTGTACAATCCTACACTGGCTTTTTTTACAAATACGTTGCTCCATCAGTTGATTAGGCAGAAAAAAGAATAGGCTGTCGCAGTGCAGAATCTTTCTGTGCGGTGTTTGCATGTTCTTCCCGTGCTTGGGTCTTCGGTTTTCTGCCACAAAAACATGTACATAAGGTTGATTGGTGACTCTAAATTGTCCATAGGAGTGAGTGTGTGTGGTTGTTGGTCTGTATGTGGCCCGACGATAGACTGGTAACCTGGCCAGGGTTTCACACTATGTGCGCTGGGATAGGTTTCAGCAGACCCTATGACCCCGAGTTAGGGAATAAGCAGCTATAGAAGATGAATGAATAAATGAATGAATGAATGAAGAATATGCTGATAGGAGTTTTATGGACCAACCAACCAAAAAAAATCAGCCCAGTTGGAAAATACCCTTTCTGCCAGATGGCCAGTCTGAGTTCTCACAGACTTGTTCTTCTGATCAAGCCATCAGGACAATCACATTTTTTATGCATTCTTAAGAGTCATGTAAATTTTTTTAAATATTTACCAGTTAATAAGACATTTCCCAGGAGTGTTAATGTCAATGAGACTATGTGGAGACATTTGGGAATCTTTTTCATTCCTAAGATAAGTGCGGTAACTCTCACCGGTTAACAAAATGTGATTCATTCCTTCACGAAGATGTCTTTTGGCTGTGTTGTGTTGCAGTAAAGCTGTTTCCTGTTTATCAGCTTTTGGTTGAAAATGCCACCACAGACACGGTGCAGGCTCGTTGGCTCTCAGTGAGAGGAGCTTCAGGCTACAGACTCACCTGGGCATCCGCAGGTATTCACATGAAGATTATGCAAAATTAAAAAAGAAAAAAAAGATCCTCACCCCTGCAGAGAATTGCATCTTCTCCTCAAAGATCTAAAGAGGATTTTACATTGTTCTCCAACTTAGATAATTAAAATGGTTCTGGTTTATTTAATGTTATGTACCAAAGAAATATGTATTTAAAAAATGTTCACCGCTTGAATTTCTCTTGTTAGTTTCTTGATTTGATGAATCTCTATATTTGTCAGATAAGGTACTGACAATAATCATCACTCTATTATTACTCCTGTGTTTTTCCCCAGAGGGCCACATTGAGAGTGTTAATCTTGGAGGAAACTATAAGTTCTACATGGTTCAGGGTCTTCAACCTGGAACAGAGTACACGATCAGCATCAACCCTGTGTTTGTAGATGTAGAAGGTCCAGTGACATCTGTCAAAGTAAATACAGGTGATTGATCTGAAATGTGTTCAAGTTAATCAGTGAGCATGGTCCCGGGTTTGATTTCAGGTCTTTATGCCCCGAGTTTGCATGTTCTCTCCGTGCTTTTGTGGGTTTACTTCAGTTTCCTCCCACAGTCCAAAAACATGTACATCAGGTTGATTGGTGACTCTAAA
>JAOTQW010024648.1:0-19258 GCA_026260075.1 Sisor rabdophorus
CACAGAAAGACCCCGTGGCCGGGATTCGAACCCAGGACCTTCTTGTTGTGAGGCAACCATGCTAACCACTGTCCCAACGTGCCGCCTAGTTCCAAAATTTAAACATCTCAATAAAAATCACATTCATAATTGTTTCAAAGGCCAGGTTTTAGTTTTAAAAAATCAGTATACAAGATATAGTAATAAGTTTTGCAGTGATTTTTTATTTTGGGAAAAATCATAGGTAAAATCAAAAGTCCTCCCATGTCTCCTTTTGACTTTATGTCCTCATAAAGGGACTAAAATCTGGTCCATAGACACAGTCATTGTATCTAAAATCTGCCATGAAAGCAAAGACAGCAGATGAGTGATTACAGCCATAAAGATGGCGTCAATAATTAATTTCACCCTGAGGATGGCATCATCCCCAGGAAAAACCCAGCAGGTGTAGGAACGGCATAAATTTCAATAGAGGATACTGCCTTGGACTGTGTGTGTGTGTGTGTGTTTGAAAGAAAAGTCTGCTATAAAAAATCCACAATACAATACGGCAACAGCAACACATTAAATATTAATTAATTATTCAACATTCTAAATCCTCTTTTTTTCCATCCGGACCTGTCTGTCTTTCTTCTGCCTCTCCTAAAAGGATATCTGGTTTGCTGCCTGCTTTCTCAGGAGACTAGTAAAACACACGCTACTTCATCTGCCGATGACAGTAGCATCTGGACAGAGTCAATATGAAAGACGTGGAGAGATAGGACCCGAAGCATTTAATGTAACTGTAATTAGGTCTTTTAGAAAGTCAGTCAAATGCTAGTGTGTTAGATGAATGATATATTTTAAAACATCCATTAAAGTAATCATCATTTTTTCTGTTTCCCCCAAAAATTAAGAATTTGGAGTATATTGATAAAATTGTTTCAATTGCTTATCCGGTCTAATTATTCTAATCTGTTCATAAGAAGCTGCCAAATCTCACTAAATCCCCCTTCTAATTAATCACAGAAAAAAAAATTGCTACTGTTAAAGCAAAACATACCTACAGGACAGGACACTGTACATCCTCACATTTAACTACCTAAACAGATGAATAGTGTAGGAAAGCCAGAACACAGTCTCTAAAATAGAAATAACTTTTCAACCATAATTCAGAGGGGAGAAGTCATTGCTTTATTTTTTTTTTACCTATATTACTAATAAATAAATAAATTAAAAAAAAAGTTTTAAATAGTTCATGGGAAGATGGATATTATTAACGGGTTTTTTTAAATACTGAAAAACTGTCACTTTTACCCTGCTTAATAAGTTTTTGTTAATACACTATTAAAGTGTAAAAACGAACCATCGATGATAATAAGGAAGGGCCGCGTTTTAATCCGCGGGTTTGCCTAAAAATCAAGCCGCCCTCGGAGCGTCAACCCCCAGCCTTCTTACTTTCTCTTTGCCGCGTCACCGAGCTTGTTTTCTCGCTTTATTTCTCAGTGTCCACTCGGGTGGATTAAACTAACACATTAAAAAACGGCTTACCTGAGCACAAAGATGGTTTATTTCTGATGTTTCAATGTTTTTCCTTAAATGGTTTTTTTTTGCGGTAAAGTATCGGTCGACGCGCGGTGACTAATGGTGGAGTTAAAGTAAGCATCCCACCCGCCGTATAATAACAACATCATGATGCAATTTCTGGAGCGTGAAAATCATAGTAAAATGATGTGCTCTGTGCGATCGGGTTGAGGTGTTTAAGATTTGAGCCTGAACGATATTTTTTTAAAAGTATTTTTAAATAAATAAATAACCCCAGAGCAGGTGCGTGGGGTGCGAACAGAAAAGCAAGTATCGTGAATTTGAGCTGCGAACAGGGAAGGAAGTATTATAAACTCGGACTGCTCTTGCTTTACGATCTTGCAATCTTATATATTTTATCAACAATAGGTAAAAAACAAAAAAACGAACATTACCCTTTATGAAATGTTTCCTGATGATGTGAACTGGGCGTCATGTCACATCTAATCGACTGCATTGCAGCTTCATGCATGAATTAAAAAAGGACAAAAAGAGGCGGAGAAATGGACTATTGTGCTGCAGGTGTAATAAGATGTGATGTTCCCTGTGCTGAAAGTTAGCCAAAATGTTTTTCTTTCTTTCCTTCTTCCTCTTCCTCCTCTTTCTCCAGGACTAATAGACAATAGATGGATGAATAATAACATATATCTAACACAATATAATAATTCATAATATACCATATAATAGACCACAGTTATACCCTTAAATACAGTACATATGTTTGCACAGTTTACCTATCACAGCTAGCAAATTTATATTCTAAATACATTTTTCCAAAAGAGAATGGGTCATGGGTTCGATTTCCAGGTCTTTCTGTGTGGTGTTCGCATGTTATCCCTGCGCTCGCATGAGTTTCCTCCTGGTACTCCGGTTTTCTTGCCTGGGAATCGAACCCAGGACCTTCTTGTTGTGAGGTGACAGTGCTAACTATAAAGCCACAGTGCTTAAGTAAACTTCAAGAACCTATATTAAGTGTTAATAATAGAGGTTTTCTGAAGATTATTCGAGGGACGTTTTCTTGAAAGATTTAGAAGAATGTTAGCAAAAGTTGTGGAAACTGGAATACTGTATTTGCACATTGCAGAAAATAAGTAAAATCAGTTTTTATGCTTTCTGATGCTAGAAGCTTTGCACTTGTTAGAAATTTTTGGATGTCATTAATGAATAAATGAGAAAGCAAAGAAAAGTGCATCGTTAGCAATTGATAGTTGGATGTCAGTCGGAAATTGCATAACATAATAATGACAAACATTTTATTTCTATTTTTAGGTGTACCCACAACACTGTATTATCAACAATTATAACACTCAATAATACATAATGACACAATGACAAGCATGCAAATATATTGTGTTACAGTATTGGACTAAAGTCAGTGTTTGTTTTGTCGCTGCCTCGCTCCCTGTAAACCTCAGGGGAAAAGAATGGAAAAAGAAATTCTGGAAATGGAAAAATTTTAAGCCCATGTTATATCCTAGCTCTGTCCCTCCTGGACAATTAATAATAAGAGTGTGTCATCCTCCAGGCTCTTATCTACCACAGTAGGCTCCGGTAGGACACTAATATGTCCTAGCAGGATAACTGAGAGCAAGCTCCAAAATGGCAGGAATGTCCTTCAGCTTCCCAGAGAGAGTACTTTACTGCCACTGAGCGGATTGCAAGTGTGCTTTATGCTACAGTTACAGGCAGTAGGAATGAAACAGTCTCAAACTGAAGGCTTTTATTGTGTATGTTTATAGTTACTAATTCAGGTTAGTGAAAATATCTATTTTATATCAAGCGTGTTTTCAGTAAAACCATCTAAATTTATTAATTCATCTTCTATATCCGCTTATTTCTCCACTCGGGGTCATGGGGATCTGGTGGAGCCTATCCCAGCGTGAAAAGCAGGGGTACAACCTGGACAGGTCGAGAGTCCATCACAAGGCCAAACATAGACTGTGCTAGAAAAGCAGAGAACCTGGAGTAAACTCATGTAAGCACCGCGAGAACATGGGAGCTCCACACAGAAAGAGCCCTTGCCCTAGAGACAAACTTGTGACCATCTTGCTTTGAGGCAACCATTGCTAACCACTATGCCACCATGCGTTAATATTACAAAGGAAAGTAACGACCTTCAGTCACCCACCTAAAACAGGGTCAGCTGTAAACTCCATACTGTTCAGCTATTTAGTGTGATAAGTAGGTTATGGTCTGTTGATAAATAAGGGTTAAATACGTAGGTAAGGAGGAATGAGAGGGAGTAGAACTAGTAGAGTAGAAGAGGGAATAGAACTGATATAAGCAGGTGAGGTCTGTATGTGTGATAATTGGGAGTTAAGGATTGATGAATAGGTTGGTGAGTTGGGTAGGTTACACTGGCCGGTAGATGGGTTATGTATGTTGACACTGGATAGGTAAATAGGGGTAATGAGTAGGTTAGCAATGAATAGGTATGTCGGTGTAATAGGTGAGTTAGCATTGTATTAGGAGTTAGATGAATACTAGTAATAGCTTAGTATTGGATTAGTTGGTCGGTGGTTAAGTATTGATAAATAGGTAGGTAAAATAGGTGTTTATGGTGTGTTAATATGGTGGAAGCTGGGTTGGCTAGTGGAAGTTAATACAATTAGTAGACAGTTCAAAAAGTAGAAACAAATAGAAAGGGCAGAGAAGAAAACACAAAAAAGGCTCATGAATAGCATGTGTATAAGTAATTTTTTTATGTAGTGTTTTTGTGTTACCACCAGACCACACACATCACAGGTCAGAACTGACCTCTCCATTCACAACAAAGAGCATGTAAGATAAACACCAGATTCCAAACCCCACACTAACCTGTTTACCAGTCATACCACTAAATACTCTTCCAACGCTGTGTTTTCTGTCAGTTTTTTTAGTGATGCAACACTTTCAGTCTCTTTTTTTAATCTTTCACTTTTTCTCATGCACACCACTACTGCAACACAAAGTAAGACAGGAAGTAGAGAGGAGTTTCAGTTGAATTGTTTGCTTAACTTGTGCTCGACACATGTCTGTAAGCAGAAGAGGAAGAATACATGAAATCAGCAGATATCAACACTATTTTTCAGTAGACTCTGGCTCTGTGGACCCAGATGTGGTGCTTTGTGTTTGTGTGAGAGCTGTCTATCTTCACCCTGTGTCCATGTCGAAAGCGACTATTGCTAAACTTACTGTACTCATCTTCCTTGCCTTCATCGTCTGCTTACCAGAGTTCTTCCCATCAGGTGAGATACAAGCGTATATTTGTGTGTGATATGAAATTAAGCATGTTTATGTGTGTGTGTATGTTAAACTAATATAATATAATTTTTTTTAAATATATTGAGATACCTATATTATTAAACAATAATGTACATACACAGAAAAACAAACTTTTCCTCTTGGACAATTTTTTTTATCTAGATAAGAAAAAAGGATCTGATCTCAGATCTTTGTCATGCTACTTACGCTGTAATACTCTACCAGGATTGCATCAAAACGGACATGAACAGCATTGTGGAATGATTTGTTTGAGCAAAGATGAATCTTTTCTTGAATGTCTATTAACCATGTCATTTTCTTTAGATTTAAATGCTAGTTATATTAAAATCCTTGTCTGTTAAAAATAGTTTTTACATTTCCTGGTGTAGACAAGAAGAGTGTTTAATTCCTGGGAAAGGTGCCTTTCTGTGCTTAGAAGTCAATAAGAACTGTACATTATTGGTGATTCTAAATTGCCCATAGAAATGAGTGTGTGTGTGTGTGGTTGTTTATGTGTGTGGCCTTGTGATAGACCGGTGACCTGTCCAGGGTGTATCCCTGCCTCTCGCCCCATGTGCACTGGGATAGGCTATGACCCAGAGTTAGGGAATAAGCGGGTACAGAAGAAGAATGAGTTTTCTCTTTAATCTTAAAATGACAAATTATTGTCTAAATCACACAATAGTTTAAATGGGTTCGAGTTAGAGTTCCAAACACAGTTCAAGCATGACAATGCCTCTGTGAACAAAGCCTCTGAGTAATATGAAGACATGCTGGTGTTCTGGTTAGAGGGGAAGAACTGGAGTGTTGCTAATATTATTGTGTCTGAATGATCAAATCTCCAGTCATCAAGAAATGACACACAGATGCAACACAAACACAAAAGGCCCAATAGATATTTTTTTCAGGATTTTAAATATCAAATAATTGTTTAAAATACTAACCCTCATTACAGGTAACAATATATTCTAAACAAACTGACTAAATGTCTCTCTGAAGTTCAACAGGTCCTTTTTCTTTGTGCACCTTTTGATCCTTGCGTCCCTAACAATGGCCGTGGCTATTATGATGACAATGCAGGTATCATTCAGCCCCGGTGTGGGGCACCAAATGCAATTAATGAGGATGAAGCAGTAGAGCACTGGTTTGTCTGTGAGACTCACACTAACCTGCAGAGTCTCTATGACAATGCTACGATCTCAGGTACCAATGCAGCTGGACTATTAAAAAAAGATAAATGTGCACATTACAAATATATGTAACATTACCTTCTGGAGTGTGACAATTTACCCAGTTAATATGGAGGGTGTGTTTGAATTAAATATTTTTTCAGAAAAGGATCTGGAGGTGATTATTACACTACAGATAGCAGTGCCCCCTCTTCTGAAGAACGTGACAATTAACGGACATGTCAACCACAGGGGAATTTACACTGAAAGCCATCACAACATCATGTTGTTCAGCTGCTGTGTACAAAACAAGAGCACACAACAAAACAACGACAAGACCTCCAATACATCCAGATACTCAACTCCATGTATCTTCCCAACAGAACCATCTGCAGGAGAAAACAGAAACAATTCCAATCAGATGCAACTATCGAACATCACCAATTGTCTTGTTTGTATCAAGGACATTCAGGGCATGTCTTCAAAAACAGGTAAAATTTCTCAAAGCAGTCTTTCTCCAGATGTCTAAAAGTCTCACGATACCTCATGTTAGGTGTAGAATAGCCTCAAATTACACGATCACTGTTAGCATTTTAGATTTTGGTCCCGTATTTATGAAAAATGGTTACGTTTTAGGAGCACCCCTTGCAGTACTGAAGGACACGTTTATCTATGTAGCTACGCATCTTTTAATCGAGTTTTTAAAATCGATAAATTGTTTTGTTTGTTATATTGACAAAACCCTCTATCATACTATTATAATTATACAACAGAAATACATACAGTCTCAGGTGTAGCTGGGGAACCCCATACTTGATGTTATTCAGTTGTTGAAAGTTTTCTACTTTTACAACCATGTGAAGTTTTCATTTTTCATTAACTGCATTCTTCCTGCATTTTTAAACTAATATATTAACTCCACATGGTGTTTTAGTCATGGATGGGTGAATGCACTGACAGTTTTACCAAATGTTAGTTTTCTCCAGGTTTTTTCCACTTGCATAAACACATTAAAAATATTTGGATACACTCAATTAGTTCGATTTGCAAACAATCATTCTGTTATTAATTCTTTTCAGTAAACCAGGTTCACCAAATAGTTTGAAACACTTTGTGTCTTGAATAAGCAAAATAAGTTTATATTTAATAGCAAATTAAAAAAATATGTAAATGTGGATCTGGTGAATAGTAATTTATATTCTCAAATCACTTACGGTACCTGTATTTGTGTGCTTCAGTTGCAAAACTGTAAGGAAATTATCAGAGCATGCAAACAATGTTCTAACTAACTTAAGTTGCATTATAACTTGAATGTCTGGTCTGAAAAAAAAACAGAAAACCCAACACTACTATAAATTGCGCTATGTCTTGCAGACGGAATGATAGTTTCTTGAAATGGACCAAATCATATTCAATTCAGGTTTCTTTCTGTGCTGTTAACAATAATAATGAATCTAAAGCGTAAATGAAAGAGTAGAAATATCCCAGGTGCATTTCAACAGTTCATATTTTCTATTGTTCCCTTTAAACCCTGTAAAAGAAAAGCATTCTCTGTTGGGTCCCATGAATCTTTTGCCTTAGTGCTGAGCTTTAAGTGATTTCAGTCTGTACCAAGAGATACTGACCAGCCGGACAAGAGCCCACACATTCACTATCTATCTTTTTTCTTTCTTTTTTTCTGTCTTCTTTCTACCTCTCTACCGCTCTATTCTTAACTCTCCTTATTTAATCGAGTCTAAAGGTTAGCCAAAGCTATATTTCATCCTGTCTATCGATTCTGGCACAGACAATAACAGCAGCGCCTCATATTTCACCCTTCCTGCTGATAAATTTATTCTTCAATATGTCCCTCTAATCTGCTAAGACCTGCTGCAAAGCTCTCTTTTTGAGCCAATTCTGGAGGGAATGCAACAAGGGTTTTTTTAAATAGGTACAGAATAAATAAACAAATGAAAATATAATAAAATTAATTAATAAATGAAAATCAGCTTTAACAAAAACATTTAGCATTTTACCTTCAAAGAATTAATTTTACTTTTATTCACCTAATGTTATGTTCAATATTTATATTTACATTTACATTTATATTTACATACCTAAATATTACATTTCATTATTTGAATTTTCTGTTTATGACAAGATTATGATCATAAGAATATTTTATGTTTATTCAAATATGCAGTCCATATTTTTTTCTATTTACATCTCCACATATTTCCTGTCCACACAAATGTTACATGTCATTTTTTCAGGTAAATTTGTAAACAATGTATTTATTTTTAATAGATTTTTTTCCAAAATCATTTATTTTTCTGCTAATCTAATAATCATTAATTGTTTACCATTTCTCATAATTTAACTTAAATATAACGTGCAAATTCCTTAAGTCTGCTTCTGACCACTCATCCCCTTGTGTTCTCAGTGAAGTGGTGGTGTGTTAGTACCATTGCGTGGTTCATTCTGGTTCTGCTCGTGATCATATTGGTTTTTCTCGGGGTCAGGGATCAGGTGTATAAAAACAAACACTGCTGCAAAAGTAAGAATCTTTGCCAACATATACAGCTTTAAATTGAAATTGAGTGCTGCTTCTCTGCTTGTTGAGCAGTGAGATGATTACTAACCTTTACTTACTCTTTTTTCATTTCCAGAAAAGGTAAAACCGGTTCAACATCCTGTCAAACAGCTACAGACCTTTTCCAAACGGAGAGTAAAATGTAAGTTTTTTAAATACTTTCAGATGCATCGTTGAACTAGTCGGGCAGATTTGGGACCAGTATTTTTATTGCCGCTGTAATGGTAGCATCAACGACACAGTTTTTGTACTTTAAAGCATATTATATTAAGATTTATTCTAAAACAAAATTTAGTTTTTAGAAATTAGGTTTTTTTTTACATTATGGTCTCATAGTGGTTAAATTGCACATAAAAATATAGATGTGCCCTTGATGGTACCAGTCCAAAACCATGGAAAAAACACTGTGTTACTTTTATTTCCAAAGTGTTGCATATTTATCAGCGGTTTTATGCTTTTTTCATTTTGTTGTTATTCAGCTTTAGGTGATTTGCCGAATAACATTTCAGCACTTAGCATAGAAGGTAAGTGTTTACCTGTTTATTGTTTTAAATTCCAAATAATTATGAATGTTCTACATATTACCTTCTAAATATTTATTAGACTCGTAAAAAATAGTAACTGCATTCAGTTTCTATATATAAAAATCAGTATGTTCTACTTATAGTGGGAGGAACAGTGGAAAAGAGAGTTAACTACAGTTGCCAGGTTCTAAAACCAAATTGAGAATGTTTTCTATAAGGTGTTTTATATTTAAAAAACTGCCTTTAATATGGTGTTTGCAGGATGTACTAAATAAATTTGTCTCTAAGTTTCTATATTTTTTTTATATCTAACCATAACACAAAACGGGTATCAACAATCTTAGGTGGTGTTGAGATCCAGTTCCTGTGTGGGACACTCAAACGCTTGTGCACTTGAGCATTGTCATTATAGAACAAGATCAGGTTTCGTAATTTCAGTGGAGGAAAATTAATAATATACAGCATATGGAGAAATGTGGGCCAAGTGTGATACCTTCTTATCTTTACCCAGAAAATACACATTTCTTTCTTCCATCTCCCCTGGACTAAGCTAAACAGCATAAATAAATAAATACACAGAACTTTGAGGATCACTTGAAAGGATTACACACACTTGCCATTCTTTTGAATTTGAACTGTGAGAATGAACATGGCTTCTATAAAAACTCTATCTGTCTGTTTAAAATATCTCAGTTTGTCTACATCTGTTTGCAGATATAGAACTGTTTCTAGTAAAAACACCAGACAACTCCTCAATAGGTAAGAATAAGCCTCTAGATTCTAATTAAATTTTTTTATCCTTTATAAACTCATACTGGGATGTTAACTAAAGCATGGCATTGTGGTTAGCACGGAGAGGTCCTCACAGCAAGAAGGTACCGGGGTGAATTCGCGGGGAAGGGGTTTTTCTACGTAGAGTTTGCATGTTTTGGCCACACTTGCATGGGTTTTCTCCCACAGTACATTAGCTTGATTGGTTATTCTAAATTGCCCATAGGAGTAAGTGTGTATGGTTTGTTCAACTATCTGTGGCCCTGCGATGAACTAAAGTATAGAAAGTGAATGATAGATCAACAATACTTTCCTGAGCCTTACTTTTGATATTCATCATTTATGTCTTTTAGCCATAATTTAAGAAGTCTATTCTAAAATTGCTCACTTGCATTATTATTAAAAACTGCCTTGTGAATGCAGAGCGACCAAGATAGATAGCAACAATGTAGCCCGGTTTTCGGAACAGAGAAATCCATTTACATGTGTGAAAACACTCTAAGTTGCTCTGGATAAGGGCATCTGCAAAATGCTACAAATGTAAATGTAGAAGATTTTTTACAAATCTTAGTTACAAATTTAAAAAGCTTGATCTAATTATTCATAGTTCTGTTATTTATTGGTCAAATCATTGGTCTATGTCTTTGTCTCTAAGGTCTGTTTGGTTTGGTTTAGACTAGTCAAAGCCTCTGTTTGGGTAACTCAGGATTGGGTTAGTCAGATCTTTGGTCTGGATTACTCTGGCTATTGTTTGGATCTGTGCTGAATTAAAATTTACTTCTGTTAAATCTAAACTTCAGTATTCTTACCTGAAGGTCATGTACCAACTCAAAGAAGAGTATCACTGAGCTCCACAAAAGGGTTGCTTCGAGTCTTTCAAGAATCATACAAAAGAGGTATTAAGGGTTGTGTATCACTTTGACAGTGATCCTTGTATGTATATGTGTATTTATGTATATGCGTTTATTACTTTCTTTACCAACCTATATTTTCTAAACTATCTGTATAACCAGGCTTGTCCCCAATTCCTGAGTTATCTTTAACAGGTATGACATAACATTCTCTTATTTCCCTTATTTCCTCATACTAATACATCACTTCTTGTACAATGTTTTTCAAATCTTCTAAATTAGTATGTTTGTTGTTACATGTACACACATGCTATATAGCAGAAGATTCCCTTGAAGAAAATGAGGATGAATATAATAAAGAAGCGTGGCCTGATTGTATAACAACTGTAGAAGGGGGTTTGTAATTCCTTTTCAGTGGTATGAATAAAAATCATTAAAATCTTGCAAATGTTTCTTTTAGGGTTGGTCAGTGGGATAGTTTTCTTATTAATTTAAAAGTTTTCTTTTCTTTTTTTATTTGAAATCAAAAACATGTTTAAAACTTAGATGGCAGTGAGATGTGAATAAGATACAGTTGGTGGGATATTAGCTAGAAAAATTAAAGATGTGTTGTGCTTTTTTTAACCTTTACTTTATCTTTATTCTTTAATATTATAAACTAATAGCACCTGGGTGTATTCTAGTTGTTTTACAAAGAACTTACTACATATGTTTTGCTTTTTAAAGTGGGTTTTGTCTTTGCAGAGCATGAGGTGTGTCTGGAGATCTCACAAACACAGGGAAAGACACAGGCAAACACACATGCAGAACACGCTAGTGGGTCACTTTAACTTATTAATTCATTTTGAATTAAAAATAGCAGGAAAAAACTTGTATTAATTACCCATTTTTCTTCTGTTCTAGCCTTCCTGCACCACCGGCTTAACTTGTCCTTGGAAAACTGCGATTAGTCAAAAGTCCAGGGAGCACTGAAATAAAAAGATGTCCAACATTTTAATCGCAGTGCTATTTTTACCCCAGCCACATTAACTTTTCCTTCAAATTTATCTGAAGAGGAAAGTAGGAGAGTAGTGAGCTCATTAGGTGATGTTAGGGATAATATATTAATGTTTTCTTGTTTGATTTTAGATCAAGGCTAAGCACAGAGAATCTAATGAGCTGTATTTTCAATTGATTTGCATAAATTTTATGTTATTGTAATGACACCACCGAATTACCTTCTTCTTTACGAATTTACTAATATAAGAGACATGAGAATATATTTTTCATACCATAACCCAAATAAAGTTTAAAAAACCGCTCCACCATACCCCCATGCGCCTGAGTTAAGGTACAGCGAAGAGGAAGGAATAAAATGAATGAGTGATTAGTAGCAGTAAATAAAATACAGACACATTACAATAGCGATGCCTGGTGTCTAACGTTGGGTGTCTACCCAGGTCTTACTGCGCATGCGTCAATATTGCGTCATTTTTGTCACGCTGAACATGAAACGCCCAAATGATGTCCTTTTTAACTACTTAAGTGCCAGTCGCATGCATATGACAGGACAGCATTTAACTACACTGAAATAAACTGAACTGCTGTGAAAGGAACTGACAGACCGTCGCGCTGATGACGATGTTGTTAGAAGACCAGCAAGACTGGGGTTCAAGCCTCACCACCGGCTGGGTTTGAGCCACAATTCTGCCACTATTAACCCTTCCTGCTCTAGGGTCATCCCTGACCCAACCTTGCTTAAAATGGAATATGTAAAGAAAAAATTATACTATGCTGTGAAAAGTGTGTGATGAAGACATTTACATTAGTAGTCGTGCAGACAAAAATCAAGAGCTTCAGGATATCTTCAGCATAAACAGCTGAACATTGATGAAGTATTTCTGAAACTTTAGATCCAAGATTGACATATAACAATTTTCTACTTAACCCTGCCTTAATCACACCTGCCTTACTCGTGCACTGGGATAGAAGATGAATGAATTAATGTTCTACCTAAATCAGGGAGGGGAGTACATTTAATAACTGCATGCATGGGTGTTCCTAACAAAAAAATGGAAAAAAAACAAGGGCTCTTATTTCAAGTCAGATTCTTTAACTTTATTAATATTGACTGTGTTAGTCAGTAAAATCTTATAGAATTTAAATTAGAATATTTATACAAATAGTGCACAATGCCTAAATACTATTTTAAATAAAAATTAAGAAACACACAATTAAAATAATTGTGTTTTTTTGTGAATAAGATGGTTGCAATAAGAAATGAATAACCTAGGTAAACATTAATATTTTTACTCGTAGATCAAATCCACATTGAATATCAGGTCATGAAGGGGAAAAGTCAATAAAAGCCAACAATATCTACAATAATGCTTTGCTTGCATTTAAAAAAAAAGTTAAAAGGTATAGTAAGCGCAACATCATAGCCTCAACATCGGAATGCTAAAACAACAAATTGCCAAAATGGAAAATGTTAAAGAATCACATCCATTCAGTAACTGAAATGGTATTGCAATGCTGGCGTAGCAGAACAAATGCATTCACGCATTATCACAAGCCTGTGAGTCACTGCAGTGCTAGAACAGCTACCAGAAGATTCTTCCAGGAGACTCAAAGGAAACCCATAACAGAATGTTTAAAAAAAATGCTGATCAACATACAGAATGCATATCTTTGAACTAAAGGAAGGAAACCGGAGAACCCAGAGGAAACCCAGAGTCACGTAAAAAAACAGATTCACACCCAACTTTCACCAGATACTATACTAAAAGATGTTTCCAGATGTCACATTCCTAACAAAAACACATTATTCAGTCACGTTTACCCTTTATACCCCTTCAGTACAAATTCTCATCACTAGGATTAAAAATAATAGATTCAAATGGAATTTATTTTTAACTATTTAATTCCAAACATCTAGATGGAAGTGTTTTGTACTTAGGTCAGCAAACAATTGCACTTTTTTTGCAGTAGCCTTTTACAAAAGAAAAAACAACACACAGAAGGTAGAAGGGTTGGTCTGGAGGAGTCGGTTATGGTTCCGTTTCAGGTTCTTGTTCAGTTGTGGCCAGGACTCTGCTGCTCTGTATGTGGGAGATTTGCAGAACTGGCAGCAGAAGCTGGAACGCGTTGTGGATGTAAGTTGTGCTGTTAGAGCCCTAAAAAAATAAAATACAAGGGCACACAAGGGGCAGTGTGTATTTTAGGAAAACATGAAAAACATTAAAAGCCAAACTCAAATAGCAGCCTTGTGAATTGATTTAGACTGGAATAAAAAAACAAAATTGGTACATTATCTTAATTGCAGAATTATCGATAACAAATATTCGAAAATATTCACAAGCCTAAAAGCTAAATTCACAATTTAAACGAGATTAAGATTTTTCTAGGCTTTGTCTTTTTGACATATTTGTATAGTTTAAAAAATCATGATGCCTGAATCAGGATCAGTGGATAAGCCCATAATTCAAAAACAAAAGTATGCAAATGTGGAGTTTAGTAAATACTCAGATCATATTCCTCTATTGTATCTAACAAAAACGTCTATTTAAAAAAAGCTAACTGGATCTCGTCGATTTAATATCCTGTTAAATATCTGACACAGTGCTGCCATCTACTGTTTCCTCTAAGAAAATTGTATAATCATCAACGTTACCTCAAGTGTCACACTGTTCACCAGAGGATTTAGCTCTTCTGCCTTTTTACGACTCTGAGAAAAATAGAAAGAGGGAGCGAGTGAGAGAAAATAGAAGAGAAAAAGAAAGCAAAAAAAAAAGATGCTGAATTCCATCACTGATTCCTTTACAGCAGCTGTGCACAACCCCGGGTCATGAACCGGTACCGATCCATGAGTCATTTGTTATTGGGACGAAAGATTATTATTTCGTTTTTATTTAGTCTAAACGATGTTTTATTTCGAGAAATCCGTTAGATTCGTCTATAACTTACTCTACACGCATGTCAAAACGCTTGTCTCTGTCACGTGATGTTACGGTTGCGGAGAAACAAGTTTAGGGCTTTCGGTATGTACATTAACTTAGAGGATTAGGTGTGTCGAAAAGTTTTGAACAAATTATAAAATTTACATAATTGCTTTTATTTGTAAGTGCTGCTTATGTCGTAAACAAAGACCGTCAAAATGTAGTCAGATTAATGGCTCCTGGTTGTAAGACCTAAGTACATTTTTAAAGGAAGGAAGTTTAACCTTAACAAGAAGATGAAATAGAACGAAACAAAGTGTATCTGGGGCTGCGGATCTTCTGCATTTAAATCAAGTGTACCATATGTCAGGCAGAGGTCACCTTTGAGACAGACAGCAAAAACACACATTACAGCATAGAACAGGGTGCAACTTTCAAGCTCAGAATCTGATAAAAGAAGAGCAGGACAAAACCCAGAGTGGAAATAATCCTATACAGGTATTGGAGCACCACAGGCAAGTTTCCAAGAAATTGCAGAAGCTGATGGATTCCATGCTACAGAGGCACAAAGGATGAAACAAATGGAGAAAGAGCAAGAGGAGTATGAAAGTAAACTTAAATAAATTTTATAAATGACTCAAGACTTTGAGCAAAAGAAAAACCCTGCTACTGCGAAGCCCACAAATCCCCCCCTTTCTTTTGTATAATTTTTATCATCGTAAATGTTGACACCAGAGCAGACATTAAGAAAGAAAGAGAGAGAGAGAGAGAGAGAGAGAGAAAGAGAATTTAAATACTCCACACTTACCCCTACAGCCACTAGGGTATCTGTAAATCTGCTAGTCAAACACTCAACCTCCTTACACATAGCACAGGTCAGCCTGACAGACAAGAGGTCAAAATATTGCTTAAAAGATCTTGCAAAATGTTACTAGGATAAACATTAAGAAAAACTAATATTTTAAAGCAGTGGCACCCCTGACAGCGGTATACAGGCCTAGTTAATTTAATTAACTAACCCCCCTCTAAACACACACACACACACCTGCAAAGTATCCTGGCCTGTTGGCTAGCTGGTTTCTCCACATCCTGGCCATGTAGAATGAGTTCAGCCACTTTATGAAGCTGCTCTATTCCTCGGGCAGTCACTTCTGCAAGACTGCCTATAGACCACTGAAACACACGCTGGAGGAAGAGAGAGAGCGAGAGAAAGAGAGACAGAAAAAAGTAAAGGTCACACAGACAGGATGAAAAGCCAAAAAAGAGAAGCAGACAAACAGAAAATAAAAGAAAAGCCAAGAAACAAACAGGAAACAAAATATGGAAAAAAGAAAAAGAAGACAAACAGAGGTCCAGGGGGCAGGGCGGGAGAGGAGAAAGAAGACAGTCAGAAGGAAACAGTGATACAGTAAAAAAGACACAAGGAAGAGAAAGAGAGAGCATGTAAGACAAAGAATTGGGAAGAAAGAGAGGCAAAGACAAGAGAGAAACTGACAGACAGATAGTGAGATTATAGCTTGTTTTCAAAATAGCACACACCTGAACATTGTCCACCTTAATGTCCTCTGCATCTTGTTCTGTTTCCTTTACTTCCTTCTTTATTTTTTCAGTTGCATCCTCCTGTCCTGTAGAAGGCAACTCAGAACACTGTTCCTCCACCTGCTCTGGTTCTTGCTGTGTAATGGGGTTCTCTGTCTCTCTTATCCAGTCGTAGGCCTTCATTCGGGCCTGTGAACACAAGTAGTGCAACGCATTGCTCTAAACCCAGGTGTGTATGTGTAATGAGTCTATGATGTGAATATTCTAAATCAACCTTATTCAGTTTGTCTGGAGTAGCAGCAACATGGAGTTCAAAAAGTAGCTCTGTGAGAACACTGACAAACTCCTCGCCATCTGCGACACAAAATATGAAAGATAAAGGATGATCTCGAAAAAGGAAATTTATAAACAACCAAAAACTTTAGCATTTCACATATGATTTGAATTAATCATTAATTATTTTTACTAACTTTAAAGCATCCCTGGATTTAAATGAGGTTATTTGTTATTTTTATTATGCATTAAACATTCCTGTAATCCTGCTTTGAGAAAATATTTATTCACATTGTTGGCAAGTTCAAACATCATTTTTCTCAAGCTCACCATGGATCTGGATGCTAACCAGTTAATGTTAACCACCCAGTACAAACAAATCCAGCAAAAACCCCTACTGAAGTTAATAAAATACAGCAAAAAGAATATATACCAAAATAAATAATACTGACAAAAAAGTCTTAATATGCCAACAAACTAGAAGAACAAATGAAATAATAAACGTATAAATAAAATGTTACTGTGGTGTTTTTTTAATTTAAAAAAAAACATGACTCCCTTTTACTTCCTGTGCCCTTTCCCCATTCAGTAAAATATAAACAAACAGCATTCCAATCTGTATTTTAAAAAGCGTTTACAGAAAAAACACATGGCTGGTAAATAGGACATAAAAGCATTATCTTTTTATCAGTCTTGATTGGTAATTAATTATGTCTTGGATGAAATCTGGATTTGTTTAACTGGAGCTTGGGACTCACAGAGGGGGCTGAAAGAACGAATTTGGGAATAAAGTTCACCGTTTTCCCTTGACACCGTTTCCTTCTTTTCCTCTTCGTCCTTCTCGTCCTCTCTTGCCTCAAAGATCTCTTTAATCTCAATCAGATCCTTCTTCAGCAGCTCCAAGTGCTCACTATCGAGGGAAGAAAGAACTTCTTGAACCTGATGAAGAAGTTAAACAGAGGGATGTTGAACCCTAAAGGCATAAAGTCTTAAAGAAAAGTAAAAGAAAGGCTAGGTGGTAACTATGTAAGTAATTAGACCCCAGCTCTGTGTGTGTGTATGTGCATGTGTAAAAAACATTTACCTTCCCCTCGCTCTCGTTGCTCAGGATCTCTAGAGCTTCCAGGTGAGACAGACCCTGATAATCATCAAACAGGATCCCATAATGAGCCGTCGGCTCGCACACCATCTGGCTCTTGAGTCCCTCACGTGCCTTTTCTTTGGCGTCCTTTAGCATCTGCAACACAAACACATACGGTAACTAAAATATACTAATACTGTTAATGGCAGCAAATGTTCTTCTTTCCCATGCATGTAGACACATCTCACATCTTACCTGTGAAAGTGAGACAGTCCTCTGCATCAGGATTTTGGTCTTCTTAAAGCCCGGGTCGCTCTCCGCCAACACTGTCATAGTTTTCCTGCCGATGAACTCCAAGGCATCAAGTCCTCCAGTCAGTACGGACTTCCCCTTAATAATTTAAACAATTTGAATTTTTTTTATTAATCTGGGGTTAAGATGGTGGACTGATGGTCAAGCAGCCATCAGAGTGGACACGGCTATTTCTGTTTATAGCTTGTAAGCACATTTGATTCAAGTCTCCTTTACTGATGGTTAGCACTAACCGTGTTTTGCACTGCACTGGTGATGGAGGAAAACACCCCTTTGTTCGTTGGGCTGCTGGACTGAAAGGATTCAGAGACATCCTCCTCCTCCTTCTCCTCAGGATGTTCTTCAACTTCTAGGGCTTCCTCGCATGATGACGTGCTGCGCATCCGCAAGGCCACACCTGCTTTCTCTCGAACTGAATTTAACCCCTGACCTGGATATGTTAGACAGCACAAACAACTAAGATTTAGTTTGAGTTGGTAAATGGTTAGCATGGATGGCATCAATACACGGTATGGAATTTAAAATAGATTTAAATGGTGCTGACCCACAGCAGAGGACTCAGTGGTGCTGACCATCTGTTTATGGTAGATGTCACTGCCCATAGGGCTGGGAATTTAGAACTGTTATAGTAACATTGTAAAACAGTTGTCATGATCACACATACCTACTGTGGAAGTGGCAGTCGTCAACAAAGATTTTCCCCAGGATCCCCAACCACTCCAACTTTTAGATGTCGACTGCTCTGACAGCTGGGAAACATAACACACACACACTCAAAAATGACATTTCTCTAAATAAATCATAATTATGAACGATATAGAAAAGCTCTACCTCTTCCTCCCCTACCACAACCTCTGGCTCCAAGCTCACAGTTTCGCTACATTCGGTCACCTGATCGCAGCTGTGTTCCTTTGATTGGTCATGCTGTGGTTCTATGACTTGGCTGAATGAAGCACATTCTTGTGCATCCTCTCTGGTTAGCTCAAGTTCTGGCGTTTCCAATGTAAGTAAAGAAGCCTTGTCTGTTTTGTCTACAGGAGCTTGTTTGTCTGAAGAGTCAGAGGATACAGTAATGTCACCCACTGCATCTTCTTGTGACATTGTGCCCTGTAAATGCACAGGAAATGGGTCAGGGCTAATTGCTAATTTCAACCAAGCTCAACATTAAAGTGAAAACTACATTTACATGCAAATATGGATTTTATTTTACTTCTGTCATTTGACTTGACACCTGGTACAATGACACCTGAATCTAATGCTGACAAACAGACAGACAGACAGGCTTCAGACAGAAAGACAGCTGATGAACTGTCAGACAAAAAGATTAAAAATGACAGACAGACCAAATGACATCTAATAGACTGACAGACGAATAGAAAGATAAACTGTGCAAGAAAAAGAGAGAAAGGAAGAGATAGATAGATAGATAGATAGATAGATAGATAGATAGATAGATAGATAGAT
>JAOTQW010025719.1:0-19228 GCA_026260075.1 Sisor rabdophorus
CATAGGAGTGAATGTGTGAGTGTGTGTGTTCGTGGCCCTGCGATGGATTGGCGACATGTCCAGGGTGTACCCCCTGCCTTTCCCCCCTATGTGCGCTGGGTATAGGCTCCAGCAGAGCCCCTTGACCCGGATTCGGGAATAAGCGGGTAAAGAAGCTGAAATGAAATTAAATGAAATTAAATATTAGTCAAGACTTGATTAAGATGCTGAAAATGTAATTTAAGAAAACCTCAGTTTGGATGAAGTTGGATTTATTCTACTGGTAGTTTGGTTAAACATAGGAAGTCAATTTAACATGGAAAAGCTTTTATTGTTTATGTAGGTGTATATGATTGATGTTTAACTTATATCCAATCAGTGTCATGGTGTCACAATGACATTGATGATTAAAGAAACTTTTTAAACTCAAACAACCAAAGTTTAAAAAAAAACACTAAGTTGTCTTAGCTGGCAACTCCCTTAACTTAACTAACCTCAACTAAAAACAAAAATAATTTTAGGGCAGCGCAGTGGCATAGTGGTTAACACAGTTGCTTCACAACAAGAAGGACCAGGGTCGAATCTCGGGCATGGGGGTTTTTCTGTGCGGAGTTTGCATGTTCTCCCGGCACTTGCGTAGGTTTCTTCGGTTTTCTTCCACAGTCCAAAAACATGTACATTAGGTTGAGTAGTGATTTTCAATTGAGTGTGTGATCCTTCGTCTATTTGTGGCCCTGTAATGGACTGGCAAACTGGGAAAGGCTGCAGCCCCTTCCTGGGGGACATCCCTCCATGACCTAGAGTTTGGAAAATTAGCGAGTATAGAAGTTTAATAAATAAATGTTTTTTTTTCTCTTCACATAAATAGGCAGCATCAGATTCCTCTGAAAAAAATGTTACAATCTTTAAAACCCAAGCTTTAGGCCACACGGTCTTTGGATAGTCTATTGATATCCTAGCCTATTTGCTATAAAAGACTCAGCACATCCAACACACTTCTCTTCTGCATTCATGCATTATACATTTAAGCCGGGTTATAATGACTGTTTATCAATTACAAAATTGTTACAGGCATAATTAATCTCTACAACATGCCAATACCGTACAATGCAAATGGTTTCCCACTCCCAGCCACTCAATACACGCCATTAATTTATTCAGTGTTGGAATAAATAGGCGCTCTTACTGCTGATGGTGACGTAGCACAAAGCTCTGTCACCGAATGCCAGCATCTAATTGTCTTTGGGCATTGTTTATCCCTCTCAAAACAGCATGTTAAAAATGCATGTAGGCAAAATGTGCATATATTAGGGCACACTTAAGAGAAAGATGATGTGTCACTGAGATAAGCTCTCTGTGTGAAAATGTGCAATAAGTTAGACTTAAAGGCATGTAATATGCTTGGATTGGGTAAAAACCTGGATTTTAAATTTACCCTAAGAGCATGCATTTCAATATTAGAGTCAATGATAAAAAAAAATCACACTACAAACTACAAAATATTGTACAGAACTTTGTATTAGGGGCGGCGCGGTGGCGTAGTGGTTAGCATGGTCGCCTCACAACAAGGAAGGTCCTGGGTTCAAATCCCTTTCTGTGCAGAGTTTGCATGTTCTCCCCGTGCTTGCTTGGGTTTCCTCTGGGTACTTTGTTTTTCTCCCACAGTCCAAGGTTAGGCTGATTGGTGTCGCTAAATTGCCCATATGAGTGAATGTGAGTGTGTGTGGTTGCATGTGTGAAAACCACTCCCCCTATGGAGTAATTAAAGCTGAATTATATTTAAAGATGAGTGACTAGTTAAAATGGGAATTTGATGTAGAACTTCATGCAAGTGTTGAGTTAACCAGTTTAGACATGAAAAAGGCATTTTCTGGTAGGTTGTTGTTTCTAATAGATCAAGTCTTAAATCAGTTGCAGCAAGCGAGAGCACAAACTAAACTGTAAGAGCAGAATAAACACCTAAATCATCTACCAAATTTGACTCTTAATTATATCCTATTTGACACTTAAATAACTCTGTGCTGCTGTAGTCTCTACCAAGGAGTTTGTGCTTTGAGTAACAAAAAGAAGAAGAAATGCAATATTAAACTTTAATAAGTAAAAAAAAAAAGATAAATATATCCAGATACAGAAAATACTGCTGAAAAAAGCTTGGATATTGAAATAGTTGGGCAGAGAAAAGAGAACAATAAACAGAAGCAGATAGAGAGAAAGCTAAAAGGAGAAGCTAATGCAGCAGAAAAACATCGAGGTCAGACAACCTGTTTACGATTCAGTCAGGATTTAGTGCCAGACACTGTTTTGAGAGCTTCCCCTGGACACTGACATAAATTTGACACAGGAGTGGACTTACCAGTCAATTCACCTTCTAAATTCACTCCTTCTCTCTTCTGAGAATGCCCCCCCCCCCACACACACACATGCCACAACATCAGAAGGACTAGAAGGAAACATCCATTAGGTCTTCTATTAATGTGCAGCTTGCATCTCTGCTGTGTGAGACAGAGAGAGGGAAAGAGCAAGAGAGTGTGTATGTGTTTGTGTGTATGTGTACATAGGTGTGTGATAGAGGTTGACAGTGGAAAGGAGAAAAGGAAAAGTACTAGCCATCAGAGGGTAGGGCATCACAATGCTCAGAGGCCATGTCTCTGATTTGAGAGTTGTCAAAATGTCCATCAAAGCATACAAAGCCACAGCCAAAAAGGCAAGGTATCTACAGCTTGGAAACACAAGCTGTACCAGCTAAAATCTGCATTATTCCTCTATGCTGATGAGTTTCAGTGCCTCAAACCAAATCTAAGGCTCTTAAGCTTAATATTTTCCATAGTTTCACTTTGCTTTGGTAGCTCATTCCTTTTTTTAGTTTTAAGCCTTGATTATTTTAAATCACTGGACTCCATCTATAACTACTGCTGCATGAAAGCATCAGCCATGCATCACTTTCATTTTTCTAATAGACAAAGATAAAAAAATGAAGGTGGCCCGTCCCTGGGGTATATTACTCACAGTTATTTCTACTGCTTATAGATGCTCAAGGTTAGATTGTTGAAGCAGGTGGGTTGAGAATTTGCATCCAAAAGCAAACAAATAATTCAGTGTAGGCCACAATATGTCAAAACACAGCCTTCGTGTTTTTTTTTTTTGGTTAGGGACCTTTTGAATTACGTTTCTGTTTGAAAAGAAATCAACCCTCACTCTCGTTTTTTTTTGGCAATCCAGTGTTTCCAGGCTTCATAAATTTCCTATGCTCTTGGCCTACTATTTAAGGGTGGAAGTAAGGAAGTAATGGAACCAATTCACTTTATTTACTTTTTAGGAGAGTAAATGAAGTAAATCAATCGCTGAGGAGAAATTTCTGTTATAGAGTTAAATTATTTCATGATCTTTCAAGATGCATGATGTTTATGGGGTGGAGTAAATATGGTCCCAAACTTGAAGCTATGAATTGTAATATTTAAAGAAATCAACTGAACAGTAACAATTTTGTTGTTAGGCGACCTTACCTAACCATTATGCCACCGCACTGCCACTTCCATTTTTAACATTTACCTCAAAGCACGCTTTTAGAAAAGCGGAGGGGCAGATTTTGCAGCAGTTAATAAACATTTTTTTTTTTTGAGGATTATTTTATAGAAAAAAACTAAACTTGTGATTCCAATGCTGTGTATCAACATGAATAACTCAAATATGTAGATAAAGTAAATTTTTTTAAATTTCTACTTCTCTTAGATGTTTAGGTCTATTATTCGTTAATACAATATTGAGCGCATTAATTGTAGTTTCAGATTTTTACCATATTGTCATACAGTACAGATGTGTAAAAGTTCGGGGATAGGCTCCAGCAGACCCCAGTGACCCCTAAAAGTTGGTATAGAAGATGAATAAATCAATGTGATTTAAAGCTCATCTTTGTTGTTGCTGGACTAATATTGTTTTTATATTTCAGAAATGATTTTCTTGATTATCTAGTTGTCTGGTATGGCACAACCGGGGCCAGGACAACTCTAAATTGCCCATAGGAGTAAATGTGACTATGTGTGGTTGTTCATCTATGTGTGACCCTGCCATGAAATGGCTTCCTGTCCAGGTTGTACCCCTGCCTCTTGAATGCTTTGAGCGCTGAGATAGGCTTCAGCAGACCCCAGTGATGCCAAGTAGGGGGATAAGCAGGTATAGAAGATGAATATATGATTAAGCTTAAATATACTAATTAATTGTACATTATTATATTCTTTAACTGTTGACACATTATCAATATAAGCTAATTACAGACCTGCCTTACTTAGTTTTCAAATTTGTTTTGTGGCCCCCAAACATTTTTAGCATCAGCCACCACTACTTAGATTTATATAAAATTGCTTAAAAAGGGGAGGTGCAGTGGCGTAGTGTTTAGCATGGTTGCCAAACAAGAATATCGGCCCAGGATCAATTCCCAAGGGGGTTTCCATGAGTTTGCATGTTCTCCCTGTGCTTATGTGGGTTTAACCCGGTTTCCTTCCACAGTCCAAAACATTAGGATGATTGGTGACTTTAAATTGCCCATAGAAGTAAGTGCGACTGTGTATGTGGTTGTTTGTCTGATTGTGGATCTGCGATGGACTGGCAACCTGTGTAGGGTGTACCCCTGCCTTTAACTTTATGTGAAACTTCTAAAATTTACGGAAAGAGTTTCTTATGATGTCATGCACAAAAAACTTACTTACACTTGGAGAAGACATTATAGGGAAATACTATTATTTGTGTCAACCTAAAGAACTTGCAAAAAAAATCCAGTCTGATTAGAGTCATGGCCCGGTGGGAAACAGGTGTGTCTGTCTTCTATGCATTGGTAGTCTAGGTAGCCGCACAGGACCTACTTTATGTTGGTTGCAAAGAGCGTTTCATTTATTTTTCTATTTAATGTTTGCCTATCTAAGCTTAGGGTGGGTATGAAAGATAACGGATGGGAAAGTAGGAAATTATATATAAAGGGAAAAATAAACTAGATAAGGAAGCAAAGCAAGCCAAGTCAATTGTGTGCACATACCACCTTGCTTGGATTTTATCTACTGGGGTTAGCACAGCATGTGTGTAGCGTGATTGTGCAATCAGGTGGAAATCATGCACAGTAAGCAGTTTTTGTTCAAAGAACTTGTTATTGTGTATGATGAAGCTGACCAGAACTACACACCCTGTTGTTTGGGTTCTGAGATTGACTAGGCAGATTACAGAAGTATGCCAATTATGATCAAATCTTGACCATTTTTCTTTTATATTTTACAAACATGTAACTAATGATAGAAGTAATATAAAATTAAAATCGATGCATAAGAGAAAGTAAACGTTAAGCATGTCCTCTTCACTACAAAACGCTACTGCACCTAAGCTTAGTTGTTCAGATAAGATAAACTGTAAAACTGTAAAAAAACCATGGTGACATTGATTTTTTTGAGTGGCCTGTCCTAAAGAATGTATCCTTTAAGAAGGTACTGAATAAAAACCTCTATGGTTAATTTCTAAACATTAACTCAGGTTAAACACCTTTTAGGGTTCTCATTTCCGGAATAATTTGTGTATAAAAAATATTACAAACCTGTTTAGAGCCAAAATTATATCATTTTTCATAAGCTGAAAGGACATTAACAGCATTTAAATGTAGCCTTTTATGTTCAAAGGCCTATGAATTTTATAAAAGAAAAATTGTTTTTTTAAAAATTTGGTTAAATGGAGAATATATTTGCAATAAAGTTGTTTATGCTCTTCTGTAAATCCATTTTTAGTTGACTGGTAAAAAAATGACATTTCTGAATTGTGATCACAGTCTGTTCGTGTGTCCAGTCCCACAGTACTCTTTAACAACCTCATCCCTGATTAGATTTCACCCTGCTTTTTTGACTCTGTCGGTGCTAGTTATAGATGATGTATGATGCATAGCTGTAGTTAATGTGGCCTGTGTGTGTCGGGATGTATATGGGTGTGCTGGAGCCTGTTGGCTTTGGCTAGGAGCAATTGCTAACTAAGATACTAAGCCCAATCAACTCCTTGTGTCCCAAATCCAAAACCATCTGTTCAAACCTCAGTCAACACTTATGTCTCAGTTTAGCATACTTGTTGACCGGTATAGCCTAATGTAGGTTATTGTACCTCTTTTTAAAAATGATTTTCAAGATTGCATCAAATATGCGAAGTTACCGCATCCCATTTGTAAAAAGAATATGCAGTCTCATTCGTTAAAAGAAGCCATCACTATTTTTCCCACCATTGTTGTCTGAGCTCTTATTCATGTATCTCATCTTGAAGTTTAGCCGACAGATAAAATGCAGCACTAATAATTACTGCTTTTTGATGAGTAAGCGATTCCGTAAGATTTCTTTTTAAATGCATTCGCAAACCCAAATATAGCCATTATAAGTCAGCAGAAATATGTGTTTTCTGATTGCATGGGAACCCAAAGATCAGATTCGTATCCGTTTTGCTAAGACACATTTGACAAATGTAAATTGAACTGTATTGACAAATTACATATCTATCTAATCAGACAAAACCCATCATTGACCAGGTGTAAATAGACCCTGCCTTTTTAGTTAATTTTACCTTGGGATGGGGAAAACACTATTTCTTTAAAAAAAGATTTTAAAATTTTGAAAATACAAATAATTTAAAAATACAAATAATAAAAAAAAACAGAAAAGCATCTCAAAAAGGACATGACAAATTTTAGGCAAATAGATGGCCACTGCAAAAAGAAAAGTACAAAAATCTGAGGTTATAGAGCATCTTAAAAGTCACTTAGATTTTTAAACATTCCTTTAACTGTGGAGTTTTGCTAAGTCTGTTTTCTTGTTAGTGTCAGATTCCAGTTTTTTTGGCATTTAGAAGTGGCATCCAATATTGTCTTCTTCTTATGGAACAGAATTGACTCAGCTCCTGAATTTATTTATGGTATTGAACATAATAAAGCAATTTATTAAAAAGGATAAATTGAGTAACTTCCTCTTACTTGTTCCTGTATTAGGCAGAGCAACCAGGTTCAAAGGATTTTTCTCTTTACTTACATTTACATTTATCTCTTTTTTATAGAACTGATAATTAAGGGGTTAACAATCTTGCTCAGGGGCCCAGCAGTGGCAGCTTGGTGGTGCTGGGATTTGAAACCAGTCTTCCTTTCCCCCGACTTCCTTTCCTCTGGGATATATTTGTGTTTGTAGTTTTTGCACGATTAAAATATGCTAATGTAACTAAAACTCTAAGCTTATTCAGCTATTCCCGCTCTCTGCAGAAATCAACAGTGGTCTTTGTGCAATTCCTCAGTGTCAACTTAACATGCAACAGAAATATGTTTGATTTTTTTCCATGCAGTGCATAAAAATTCTTTCAAGGCCGGTAAACATTGCCTTGTCGACTGTCTATTAAAGAAGACAGTGTTCCTTGCATGTCAAACACACAGTGGTTGTACATCAAAGAGAAAGTTATTTACTCCTCTTTATGCATTTTAGCTGACACTACCTATCTCAGTCCAGCGTTTAGAGAGTATATTCCCTACTCGGCTCTTGTTCTAGGTAAAGGGTCAGTAAAAAAGCAACCAGAAACCCCTCCCTTAAAAAAAGAGAAAGAAAAAAAAAGTTAATGTCCATGCTCTTTGCTAAACGATTTATTAGCTGTAATATGCTGCATTTTTTTTTCCAACCTTTGAAAAAATGTTTTATTCTCTTCTCTAAATATCGAGTTCAAATGCCAGAGCTGTGTTAATAAGCAAGACAAATAATTTGGACAGAGCAGAAATATAAAATAGCCTACAGCCTTATCAGACAGTTTTAAAAGCAATTTAAAAGTTTACAAGCTTGTGGTGGTGGTTACAGGGGTGACAGCCCCTCTACCCAACCTCCCACCCGACCTGCTCATCTAACACAAGACAAAATAGATAAAACAAAAACTTTGCGTGCGTGTTTGAGATTACATATGGCATTAACACACACTTGGTGTCATTTTTAACCTTTTTGCCTTTTGTATATCTGTTGTTCTATTGCATTCCACAGACGTTTCTGATCAGTCTGTTTGCCTACAAGAGTGTTCCTGTTGCTCCTACCATTAGTGTCGGCAGCTGTGGGGCAAAGATAAAGACTGTCGGAGTGCACTTCTTACACTTGCCATAACTTATTCAAACCTAGTGCCTTAAAGACTAATAAAAAATCATTTGTCAGTAGGGAGTTTTCTCACAAGGTTCAATGGCTAGACAACACAGACAAATTGACAAACCCCAATCATCCATCATGGCACACAGGAGGAAGTCATATACATACAGTATGTCCTACTGAGCTCCATTTGTCTGCATTAAAGGGACAGGAAGATTTCAGAGAAAGAGGTAGGAAGAATTAGTGATCAATTTTTGGTCAAGCTAAAGGTTTTTTTTTTAGCTTGCTCTGTGCCATATTAGAGGATAAATATCATGTTCACATTTAGCACTCAAAACAAAGTGCACTGCATTCTAAATCATTAAGACTCCTCAGAGAAAAAGGAAGAACATTAAGATGCTTATTTTGGATTTCGGCTGGTCAGCTATAGATATCCGGAGCGAGCACAGGGTTCACTGAGTATCTCTGATGAAACTAAGAGCTAGAGAAAGAAAATCACTGTGTGCTATTATCCTCTTTGTCAAAGTTATTTTCCTTTACAATAATGTGTACATAGGGAGCAGAATCTAATACAGTGGTGTTTTCTCATCCAAATCTCTTCATACTTCATACTTAAAATTAGTCTTTTCTAATATAACAGCAATTCTTTTGTGCACTTTGTTCTGTCTAGTCTATACGAACGTCTCAGTAATTGGATGCCCCATGACTTTCTACTCAGAACAGATTTTGTTGCAATATCACATACATCACTGCAATGATCCAGTGCTAATCTCACTGCAGTGTGACACTAATCTGGTTAAGAGGCAATTATAACACGTCAACACCATATACAACAAAGCAGCCATCTTGTCTTTCTCGTGACTTTTTTTCTTAGCTTATATAATTGAAAAAAAACCTCTGTGTTTGGGGCTCAGTGAGATGCTGAATAATATGCCCAATGTATTGTTAAGGTTCTTTGTTTGAAACAATTGAAAAAATGCCGTTATCAAAAAATCAAAGAAAACAAATTTGACACCCTAATTCCTAAGCACAATGAACTCTATTATTTTTAGAACATGCATCTTTTTTCATATTTAATTCACATGACACATCATCTAGTTGGTTACCAATAATACACTGAAATACATTTGGCATGAGCCTAATACCTTAACAGAACCCAAACTCACTTACATTTTCACCACATTGCATGACACAATTTGTATCGTTCACTTCCAAGACCTGATAGCATTACAAGCAAAGCAAATTATAAAAAACTACCAAATAAACACCCTATGTATTCTTTGGGCCTGTCTATCATCAATCATTAGTTAAATACCACACACTTATACTGTATTGTTTTAAACCATGTGCATCTCATCATGGCTGCAGGTTACATGGCTTCTAATGAGATCCTCCAGCACTATATTGCATCTATGAAAAATGGCCTCAAACTGGTTTCATGAACATTGGAACAAATTTAGTGTTTTTATTGTTCTTTTTTCACTTTTTGGAATGTGGTAGACAGAAAATTTGCAGCACAAAATTAAACCCGAACAATCATTGGAAACTGTGTGCAAACATGTCAATATATACAAGAAATAGATTAAACCTTTTTTCAATCTATGTCACTCTGGATAATCAGGGTATACACATTTGTGATTGATTGGCACTGTGGTGCTCAGCAAGAAGCTGGAGCCATTTTACCTGACCTGCTACTGTGCTAGAAAAGCAACTCCACATTCCCAAGCTTTTCATCACATCCCGTTGTTCCTGGTGTCTCCTGCTGTGTGCTTTCGGAAAGCTATGAAAAATAGAATCCCTTTTACTGAAGCCTTAAAATCACGCTGAAATATCACACAATTCACTTTCACCCTTCTTGCTCCTACGGGACTCTCTCATGGCTGACCCATGATCCTCCTTTCTCTTGCTCTGTCGTATTTTTTCGGCCTGGTGAATTTCATCATCTAAACTGCTTTCTGCTCTTGCTCCTGTTTAGTGTGAGATTGGCCTGCTATTATCCTACTGTCATTCTTTCTCTTTATGGACATTTTTATTACGGATACATATGCTCCAGCATGCTTCATTTTCCCCATTGCTGTCTCAGACCTTGGGGCAGGCCAGATTTACTTATTTATTTACTTATTGTGCAAATGTCATCTTGCATGCTTTACTTTCAAAAACTCAGTAAGAAAAAAAGGGTCCTCCCCTTTTATTGCCAACAGTGTTTTTGCTATGCAGGATATTTTACTGGATTTATTTTCAAAGCATAGCTCAGATGATTCAGCATTAAGGAAAAGTCAGAGTGGCGCCTTTGTAATTATCTACAGTGTAGACAACTGCTTTTCTATGCAAGTGTTGCTTTCTCATTAACTGCTAATGTTTTGCTAATTGACACATTATTATTAAGTAAACATGCTACTACAAAATTATAAAATCCAAATTTTTTTTGTTGTGTAGGCAGATGTACTCTGTAGCTGAACGGTAATTAAATAAAATAGTAATATCGGGTGTTTAAATCTTATGAGCTTGCATGAGATTTAGGGTTTATTTCACAGCAATAATTATTGGTTTACCGCTATAGACTACTTTAATATTTTGATATTTAGGATTGTTTGTAATTTGAAATAATCCATTACTTAATAAAAACAGGACCGGCTGGAATGAGCAATTCAAGTTCTTAAGTGTCTGTGTTGATTTTAATAAAATTCATCAATGAACGTGTTGCTCACAATTTAGTTGAAATCCATTCTGTTTTTAATAGTGGGTTTATAGAATTGCCTTTGCCTGGCTCCGCATAAGAATGAGTGACTAATACAATAAGTATCATGTCTCTGTAGTGCTCATACAGCTTCTGTCACAAGTCTAATACAATTACATCCTTCCAGAAGAAATGTCTTGAGAATTCAGCCAAATGAAATGTAACTATGATCTATGAAAGTGTTAGATTCACAGTGGAGTCTGAATATGGTATTGTGTTACTGATCAGAAAATTGAACTACTACTATATTGCAGCATAACTGTGTCTAAAACAGATTGAATGCAATAACAAAATCAACTGGAATGAATCAAGCTCTGTCAGGGAACAAAGGCCGCTGGTGCATGTCATAAGGATTGTCAGGTGACCATGTCAAAAAAGCACAGCAGTTAAGTCACCCTTCTTTTTGGATTTATGGCATAGGAAGCCAGTTACTCATTTCTTTAAATGAAAAAGATCAATAACAACATATCTAAATAGTTGCCGAAATGTCATGTTTATTTATACTACACTTCTTATCCAAAGAAACTTACAACAGAGCATTTTCTATTGCAGTTAAGGACGTTGCTCAAGAGCCCACAGTGGTGGCTTGAACATATATAAACACATATATAAAAACATTTTAGGCAGTAGTAAAAAGGTTTACCCATAGTATGTGCTGGTAATATAATTGTTATTTATTCTTAAATACCTTCACATGAGACTAAGACACAGACATCTGGTGGGAAAAATATTATAAATAAAGGAAAGCTGCCACGGTCCCCTGCAGATGACTGATTACTTTATAGAGCTATTTGGAGTCCCAGTCTTTGATACATTACACAAATGCATTGATTTTCCTGCTAGTAGAAGAGCACAGTTAAAGCAGAGCTGATCTTTTTAACCCCATTCTGATTGTTGGCCAGTAGGAGTACATTACAGTGGTTGATCTGTTCTGCCTCGCTGGCCCCAAACACGATCAGGTTCATTAAGAAGATTTTATGTCATTTTAGTCAATATATCAAATCGGACTCCGTGACATCTGAATAGTTATATAAAAAAAACGCATCTCAATTTTGACACTTTTCTTTTTCTACCAGTAGTTAAAATTCAGGAATCAATAGAGGACAGCAAAGAGTGTGACTTATACAATGGTTTTAAAACAGATTCGAGAATTTATCTTTCTGATTCCTCTTTAAGACTGGATAAAGCTCAGTTTGTTGCACATACACTGTTAGGATGCTTATCATGGGCTGTTAGACTGTAGTTGTCATAGCAATACACAATGCGTTAAAATATTTTTAGGTTTTATGTCTGTTCAGGTAGATATTTTTTTTTGAACTAAAAAGGAATGCTAGAAAGGAAATTTCAGCTCAGCTCTGACTAACACTGGCCTCATTACGAACAGTCAAATTCCAGTCCTCCTACTATTCAGAGTAACACCATTTTTTAAAATAATTTTTGCACAGCATACATCCTTATCAAGAGCAACTTGCATTTCTCTCTCTTCATTACAACTTTTTAAACAGGGGTTGGGGCTGTGGTCACCTGATTATCGGATTGTGATTCCTCACCAAACTGTTGTGAGTAAAGTGGGTTTCTCTGTACAATTTATTATTTTCTTTTGTGTAAGAAAACATTTAAACATACAATATACAATTGTGCAAAATAGTCATGTGCAGATTAAATACTAAGTATCAGTAGTAATGTTATGGATATGCAATGTAAAGAACAGTATGTGCAAAATGAATACCGCAACAGTAACATTAGATGTACAATTAAGATTAAACTATTTGGTAAAGATAGCAGCAGTAGTCAGGTGATAGATAAATAAATAGAAAGTTACTACCTGTTTAAAAGTCTTATGGATAAGGGGAAAGAAAAAAAGGGTTCTTGAGTCAAAAGGTCCTGCATTTTACACTTCTGTACTGGTGCTCCTGATAGCAGTCCCCACCACTCTCTGCAGTTGTGTGTGATCCCTCGCAGTTGAGATACCACACATTGATGAAATTGTTGAGAATCCTGGGTGGCATGCCAAACTTTATCAACCTCCTCAGGATAAAGCAGCTGCTAAGCCTTCTTAATCAGCTGGGCGGTGTTGAATGTCCAAGCGAGGTCATCACTGATGTGAACCCCTAGTTATTTAAAGCTCACCTCACCACTTTAAACTCTCAGATAAAAAAGTGGCTGATGAGTTAACCTTGCTTTCCTCATACTTGCTTTAATTTTCTTGGTCTTGTCCCGGTACACTATGTTACAAGACTGGCTTCCTCTCTTCTGTTGGCCACCCTATACACAGTCATGTGTAAAAATTGCATAGAGGATGAAACCAAGGACACACCCCTGTGGTAACAACAATGATTGTCGTGATAGTGGCGGATGTCTTATTTCCATCCTGTGGTCTGCTAGTCAAGAAATCTGAAAGCTAGTTGCAAAAAGTGTAATCACTTTATTAAAGGCGGAGCTGTAGTCTATAGAAACATTCTGATGTAGGTGTCTTTATCTTCCAGCTAAAGGAAAGAAATATGTGTAGCAGCAATAGGCAATAAGATCTGCCTCAGATGTTCCCCACATAATACGAATAACATTTGTTCTCTGGTACTATGTTGGTCTCAAACTATGAAGCTAATTTAAAAATGTTAAGAGAGATAACAGACAACAGAATCAAATTAAATTAAGAAAGGCAAAAAGGTGAAAATTAGCAACTTTCCAATAATGAAGGAGCTGTGGATCATTTGTGATGTGGACAAATTAATTAGACAAAAGTTACAAGAATATTACAACGAGGTGTCTAAATTAATTCACTTGCATTTTCTTTTTTTGTGGTATATTAAAATTAGAAAATAGGTGATTTTCAGTTTATAGATTTTTTTTTTACAAATATGTAAATGCCCTATATACTCAAAGGTTTTTATACATAGCATTTCAGCTGAATTATTTTATTATAATTTATATAAAATTACAACTCAAGATGTTGCTGTAATGCTAGTAGACCTTTACACCCGGACTTACAAGAGTTTAATGTTTTTGAATATTCTACAATGGTTTCATAAATCAATTCCTACACATTATAAACAGTATCCTGGAGGTGCATGTTGGCTGCTTTGATCCTAATGCACCAAAACATAACATTTCCAAAAAATTACTTTCTTCAAAGTACCAGTACATTATTTAATAAGTCTTTCTAAAATGTGCCACTGTCTGCCAGTTTTTTTAAATTAAAGTAGAAGTGAATACTCTGTTAACTTGTAAAAGCTGAGTGCTCTCCATTCTTAAACACTTATCCCTACTCTTGTGAGCTTATGGCCTACATCATAAATAGGTTCACATAAACACAGTGAAACAGTCAAAATCTAAGCCTAGTTATTAAATTTGTTATCATGCAATCCTTTCCTTAGCTGCCCACAAAGAGATACATGACGTGTCAATTACACTTAAATTGAAAGCAGTCATGCTTAAGGTCAGATTGGAGGTAGCTAATGTGCACTAGATAGAAAGATTTTTTTAACTGGAAGAAAATGAATGGATAAAAATGTAGCTGGCTAATGAGCTGAAGTGCCTGGTAGAGGGAATGTTAATGCTTATTCCTACCTCCAACATTAATTGCTTTCATTTCACAATCTGTTGCTAAAGCAACACCTAAATCAATTGTTAATCCTGAATCCTAACAAGCTCATACAATTTTCAAATTATTAGATCCTATAATGAACCCAAACAAACAGGATGCAATTATATAAGATACCTTTTTTCACTTGTCTGGTGTACTGTATATTCAGTGTGCCAGGTTGAATATTGTTTTTCTTTTACTTTTTCAAATTGCTCAGCAACCACAAAACCATCATTGTGATGTCAGCCCTTTTTAAGTCAAGAAAACGTTCTTCTCTTTGCTAAAATAGCACTGATTACAGCACTGTGAGTGGCATCAGAAAGCGTTCAGAGTCTAATCTGTCTCTTTTTTTCTATTTAAATTTACTTCAAGTGAAGAGGATACATATTTTTCTGTATAAGGATTGCTTTAAACCAGAAATCTCTATAGATCCTTCTAAAACAAACAAAAAATATGGAAATGAATCAAACACTTCATGTGATGTTATGTTTCCTGACATACATTATTTGTTATGCTCAACAGTTTTGATGACTGCGTTGGAAAGTGGTAGGCCAAAAAAGAAGAAATAGTCTAAACTATTCATACAATATAAAGCTCAAAAAGACAAAAAGGAAGAAAAGGCACATGAACAAGAGTTAGTTGCTTCTGTTAACTTTTTTTTAGCATAGTCCTTAAATGAAAATGCATTAAATGTTTCCATTGCCTTAAACAGTTGTTCAGCACTTCCAAAAGATAAAGAAAATGATCTCTGACAGCAAGAAGATACATCATGTCTTTTTTGCAGCGAAAGCTATTAAAAGCTTCCAACACTGAAGGGCATAAAGTCACATTGTGGTTTTTGCTTTAAATGGGTCTGAAGCCTCTGGGAGACAGAATAACAAGAAATGTATGCCAAATAAACAAATGTATTAATGTGTGACAGGTGGAAGACATGATTTAAAAACAGTGTGCAGCATCACATCTAAGCGTTCGGACCTTTGACCCAGTCTTCACAGGCGACTTACTTTTAGTCTATCTAGCATGAAGTAGTTGCCAATATAAAAATATTTCCCTTTCTCTGGATAGGCAAACTTTTACCTTACATAGACAGTCTATACTTAAATTCTGAGTCAGTACAAAAGCTACATTTAAACAGTTCTTGCTTGTCCAAAAAGACACGGACGGGGTATATAACTTTAAATGTATTTATTTCAAGACCACATTGTTTATTCAGTGCTCAGTCAAACTTAGTCCACTTTCTGTAAGTAGCATCATCTATGTTGTTGATACACTGTTGATGCTTAATGCCATTGTTGAACACATGCAGATTGAAATAGTCAGGTGGCCAGTTTGTTCTACACTATTTATTGTAAAAATGTTGTATATTTAGAAGGAAAAAATGGAAGAATAAGGAATGGAAAAATGATAATTTTATTAACTAGACAGCTGCATGGGGTGACGTTAGACGTACATTATCAGAGAAATAATTAAAAATGACTTTCCTCCCAAATAACTATGTGATGTAAATGTAAATGTAAATAACTATTTATTATGTGTTCTCTTTTACAGATCGCCAGTCTATCACAGGGCCACACATAGATGAACTACCACTAATATTCATATTCACTATCTGCAATTTAGAAACATTAATCAACCTAATGGACTGTGGGAATACCCAGAGTAACCAACACAATTATGGTAAGAACATGCAAACTTTGCACAGAAATATCTTGCCAGAGAATTGAACTCGGGAGTGTTCTTGCTGTAAGGCGACCATGCTAACCATTATGCCACCGCACCGCCCAAAATAATGTCAATTATAAAAAGACCAAAAAAATCTGGTTTCAACCAAATGCTAATGTGTCCTGGCTGCAAAAGCTACCCACCCTTAAAAGTATAAACAAACTGTTTTATCTTTACTGGAAAGAAAAAGAAAAAGAAAATTCCTATTTGCATGCAGATTATGAAACAATCCCTAGCAGCTAAAGTTTGTGCTAAAGCCCAAAATCCCAACAATACTTCTGGGGACCTACAGTAGTATACTGCAAATATTTATCTTTTGGTTATTTATTCTGTTTCAATGTACCTTCATCAGTGACAGGTTTTATTAGGCTAGTTTAGAGGGTTGCCAGAGGGTTGCCCCATAAATAACTTTATTAATTATTATTATAATTATTTATTTAGATTTTTTGGGGAAGCGCTGAATGTAACCAAAAGGTAAAATGTTGGATAGCTTTTTTTTAAAATACATAATAGTTCTGTTAGGTCGTAGAGTTAACGTAGATTTTTTCCTACCATTTGGTTCAAGGTATTTATACATGTGTTTTAATTTGTCTTGGGCTTGCTTTGTTTCTTGTCATGGGTTTCAGGTTTAGTTTTTTGTTTTTTATTTTTTGAATTGTTTTTTATTTTTTTTGTTTTTTCTTTAATGAACTGTTTTTGCATTCTAAATCTAACCCTAATAAACCATTTAACTGTAAAACAACAACAGGCTTGATTATATTTTGATATACATTAAAGGTATCAACCTACAGAAATAGCATTAGTTTTGTATGAATGTAATAAACCTTCACCATTATAAACATCCATTATTGTGTAAATATTCAATTACATCATTGAATACCCCACTACTTTGTTATACACTATAAAGTCTTTAGTGCATTGCAGGTATTTGAATTGATTGATATGCACAGGGTAATGTCAGAGGCCAGTCTTTTAAGCAATAATCATTCATTGAGTTTGTAATTGGGTGCAGGGGCTTTGAATGTGTCCAGGGGCCGATCTGTCCTCGCCTGCCAATACAGTTTGATGTGGTTCTTATAGTCGGATTGCTCTCTCCACATAGCTAGTGCACATAGTCAGCAGTCACGGCAGTCCTAATGACAAGGACAAAGACACACAAACAGTATTAGACAACTTTTAAACATGATGTTACACAAGTAAGAGTCACAAAAGAATAGGCACATAGTCAATAAATAATGAGGGAAGAGAAAAATAAAAAAGCATGTATTATAAATATAAAATACTTTGCAAAGATGTAGGCAGGTGCAGTAAAGTAAGATTTAAAAAAAATATATATTTATATGTAAGAGAAAATTAAAACATCTAAATTTAGTTCAATGGTTTAAGAAAAATGAAATGCAGCAGAAAGAAGGCATGCTAACTTCTATCGACATAAGCTATGCAATAGTGACATTTATAAGATCTATTGTTCAAAGATGCAAACATGGATTGGTAAAGCATACAAAATAGTGCTCTGGACATACATAAATTCAACTTCTTATTCCTTAATTCGGGGTCACGGGGGTCTAGAGGCGAGAGGCAAGGGTTTACCCTGGACAGGTCGCCAGCTCATCGCAAGGCCACACATCGATAAACAACCACACACACTCACTTCTATGGGCAATTTGGAATCCCCAATTAGCCTAGTGTACGGGTTTTTTTGCTGTAGACGGAAACCGGAATACACAATGTAAACCCACACAAGAGGAGAACATGCTACACACAGAATTGAAACTGGGACCTTCTTACTGTGAGGCAACCGTGCTATCCACTACACCACCTTGTCACCCCTGGCCATACAGTATCAGTATCATATTTTATATTTCCCTGAAGCATGCAGCAGGTTCTTGGAGACAATTAGTGTCAGGAGGTAAGAGTAAAGTATGGTGGAGGTTCTTTGCAAGTGATATATTTCCTCAGATCCTTATCCATTATGCAGTACAATCAAGGAGGCATCTGATTAACTTTACATTTATCCTGTAGCAGAATAACGACCTCAAATCACAGCCATTATTAACTGTTTTCAGTGTACAGAAGTGTCTTGGAAAAATAGTAGGGCCATCACAGAGTTTGAGTCTGTCTACTATTAGCCAGAAGGATTTCTTGCAGCTTACATATCTTAGCGATCTGTGGTTAGTTCTCTGAGTTGCTTGAAATAACAGCTTCTGCTTTCCTTCAAAAACTCTTCTGTACATAAAAGAAAAATTATATATAAAATATATATATATATATACATTCATGGCCTAATCTCAAGAATATTATCAGTTATTCAATAATGGAGACACACTTAATAATTCTGGCCTCTGTAGAACAAGGGTTTTAAAAGGATTTTTTACCTTATGCAATTTTCCTAAAATTATTTGCTTGTGCATGCAGTATTTCAATATATTACATACCATTTAACAATAAATAAAAAAGATACAGCACATAATGTAGCTTTTGTTTGCATTTTTTCCAAATAAAAATATGCAAAAACAACTGTGGCATACTTTTGTGGCAATTTTTGCCAAATTTGCTTCTTGTTACTTTACCCACAACCTCAGACCTTCATTTTTTATTGCACTACACACTACTGAACTAAGTCAGCCTACTTTCACTTAATGTTGTTGGTACAACTCTCCTTCTGATATTCAGTTTAAATCATTTTATCATTCCTTATTTTATATTCTTGTGTTTTTTGTTTCTGTGTCTGTACCCTACACCAAGCCAAATTCTCATTGCCCCAATGTGCCCTTTACTGTACCTGGCCATAAAGCCTTTTATGTTGCTTATGTTTTGGCTTTTTTTTTTACATTTAAAAAAATAATTTTTATTCTTCTTTTTTTTACTTTCAATTGATATTTTCATAACACAGCTTGTAAAAAGCATTTCATTACCTGGGTGGTGTGGTGTGCTGGTGTCGAAAAAAACACAAAGGGTCCTCACCCTGAGGCGACACTTGACGGGGAGACTCTCCTCAAGGCAGATGATTAGCAATCAGTAAAACTCACAAAAAATTCTTCAATAAATTGAGATCTCAGGCAGAATGAGAAGGAGCAAAACTTAACTTTTATTTGG
>JAOTQW010025816.1:0-19222 GCA_026260075.1 Sisor rabdophorus
CGAACCCAGGACCTTCTTGCTGTGAGGCAACGGTGCTAACCACTGCGCCACCGCTCCGCCCCAAGTGAAACATTATTTTAAAAAATAATAATAACAAAAAAAAAAAAAAAATCGGCAATCAAAATAGGGCGGAAGTAGTACGTCAGAATCCAAGCGGAAGTAGTACGTCAGCATCCAAGCGGAAGTATACATCATCCGGGAACTTTTTACACTTACGAACAGATTACAATTAATCTCGCTGTACAGTATAAAAAGTACGTGGTTTCGGATGCAAAAAAACATTTCTAATCTTACCGTGTGCCCTCTTTATTGGATTCTAGACGAAACCAGTCATTATCAGCGGCTTTGTTGTTTTCGACATACTACAAGACGGGGAAAAAAGTTGTTTTTACAGACAAATCAACATGACAGCTCAGCAATTATCCCTAGTTACCACTTTCTGTAACAAGAAATCACTTATTGCAAATTGTAATAAGAACGATAACGTGTAATGATATATAAATGACCATAATTATAAAATCTTTTCCATGAGTAAACTAGTGACACGTATAATTGACAAACTAGCAAAATATCTCCGACACAATAATCGTCTTACTTTAATAAGAGACAGATATTCCTCCCGAAGTCTTTGCACCCACAATTCTTTCTCTCTCGGGCCGGAATTGGTTTTTAATAGCGGTATGTGGGAAACAATTTTCCTAGTGGCTTCATCTGCCATGTTGACAGAAACGGACGGGAAACCCGGAAGTAACGTAAAGGGACGTAAAATCATCCGACGGCCACGTATTTAATATCATATATTACAAAACGTAAACTAAACCATACTACCATAATAAGGTAAAACATTATAATAATCGATGGCCCTAACAAATTGTATTTAATATTACTCTTTTTTTAAGATCGACGGAATCATGTTTGCAGGTTGATTGTTTATTCAGGAATATTTTATAGTTACACTAGACAACAAGTCTCCTTATTATCTGGGTCAAATCCTAAACAGCACTTATGTTAGTGGACTACCATGTAGAGGATCTTAAGGGACATGCGCCATACTTAGTGCACTATTTATATTAAAGCGGATTAATTTGGGATTCAGCCCGATTGCCTCGTTCTATTTGAGAACGCTGCATCCCGCATCCCTGAGCATCCTCGCACATTTTAATGTTTTGTTTTTTATTTTTAAATCAGATCTTTTATAATAATTTTTTATAAAAAAGGTTTCATGCTAAAACACAGTAAGTGGTACAATGTGTGGAAATGTATGTATGTCATACATTGAATAGCAGTCAGACCTAAATAATAATTTTTAATGTGTATTCTGTGCTTGTATTCCTTCTTTTTAAAATTTATTACTGTTATAAACTCAATTTTTGTTTACGTATAAGTACTTTATTTATTTTTTAACAGGTAGATCAGGTTGGAAGTGAGTGTCTCCTCATGGGAAGCGTATTAGCCTTGTCATCTCGCTCCGGGCGTCAAAATTCCCCCTTCCCCCAAGACAGACCCTTATCACTTTGGGACAAGAGGGATGGAAGACTTCCAAACCCAGGCAGCTTTGACGGCCTTCATCGCAGTTGCAAAGGTCAACCAAATCCCTGTGAATCTGACAGTAATCCTGCTGTTAGTCTCAGCCTTCCTTCTATAATCATGTCCAGACTTCTGTGCAGGTTATTCACTAGATTGGGTCATGTGACTGTGGGGATCTGATTATTCAGCTACAAGAGTGTTAGTAAACTCAGACACTAATATTGAGTCGAAGAGGGCTGGGGTTCGGTCGGGGTTCCAGTTCATTTTAACTGTGTTCAATGGGGTTAAGTCAATGTCAGGGCTCTGTGTGTCTCCATGGAGCTCAGGGGCTTAGTTCACAGCAGCATAGTCAACATATGAAAACACTCAAAACAGCCATTTAAGAAAGCCAGTCTATATACCTTTGGCTATATAGTGTAAGGGAAATAAAATGAATGCTTACCAGTTAGGGCTACACGATTTTGTTTAAAAAAAAAAGCCCTAATATTTTATTTTGCTGCATTATCTATTTTAATATAAAAAATTTCCCAGATATGATTTCAATTACTCTTGTTGGAGAAAAATATTTTCTTTTATAAAAAAAAAAATATTTATTTTATAATCGTTACGGCGGTTTTTGTAAGCGTGTACATTTGCAAAAAAATATAGAACACAAATTATAAGCAAAGATAAATACAATAGAACAAAGATGTGAAGTGTTGTATTTGTCTTTTTTTGTGTTAAAATATATATTACAAATTGATATAATACAATGGAACGTCTATAAAGCCACAAAAGAAATGTTTACACAGTAACATGTTAAAATGTATAAATGCTAAAATTCCACTACATTCAGAGATGAATTTTGAAGCACTTTTATACATCGCTCTGCTAAATGCTGTAAATGTAAATGTAATGTAAATAAGAACATGCAAACTATGCACAGAATTGCCCAAAGGAATAAATGTGAGTGCATGTAGTTGTGTGTGTGGCCCTGTGATGACTGGCGATCTGTCCAGGGTGTATCCCCCTGCCTCTCACCCTATGTGCGCTGGGATAGGCTCCAGCAGACCCCTGTGACCCCGGAAAGTTCGGGAATAAGTGGGTATAGAAAAAAAAAGAAGAAATAAAGACAATAAAAATGACTATTTATTTAATTTAGATTTATCGCTGTCTATTTAACAGTTAAAATAAGTAAAAATATAACACATTGTTCCAAAAGGTAAAAAATATACAATAATGTTTTTATGAATTTATATACTTGATCAGACCAAATTGCTGTTCGTTATTTCTCTTTTTAGTCATTGATTTTAACATTTTAGATGACTTAATAACGTTTGTGTGTTTAGATGTGTTTCCGCAGCAGGTTGAAGGATTGAGAATGGTCATAAACAAAACCCTGAGCAGCTTTTTCAAGGTACATGTTTCACAACCTTAAAATTATGCCCTTTATAATGCATCTAAAAACTGGTTCTTATACAATCCTTAAGAAACAACAACAATGAAAACAAGTAAAAGATTCCTACTGTATTAATCAGTGCAATCTGTAAGAATCACCTAACCTTTAAAAATAAACTCCAGGTTAGTCACGCATTTCACATCAGTGCCGTGGCTCCGTCGACGTACCGCTTTCACGTGGAGCATCTACAATCCGACACAGACAGCAGAGACACTGTAAGATTATGTTTAATAACAGTTGCTGCCACATAAAAGCACATAAGATGCAACAGAGTTTTAGTGCCATGTTTAAAAGAAACATTACTAAGAATCAACTGCAGTATTAAGAATAAAGTTCTTAATTCTTTGAATGAAGTCAGAAATTCAGAGAAGAAAGTGAAAAAAGAGTAAAGTCAAAAATATGATAATAAAATCAAAGTTATGAGAATAAAGTCAAAATTATGAAAATAAAGTCAAAAGTATTAGAACAAGAATAAATAGATAAAATAAAAATCATTAAGTTGAAATTATAGGACAAAGATATAATTACAAAAGGGAAAAACTAAAATTCCAAGAATAAAGTTAAAATAATTAAATATAATATATTATATATAGGGCGGCAAGTTTGTGAATAATTGGGTATAGAAGGTGAATGAATGAAATAATATTTTATATATATAGATATAGATATAGCCAATATCTATAGAAATACACATACACACACATTTCCACTTCCACAAGTATTTCCACTTTATTCTTGTAATTTTGACTTGAATTTGGTAATTTAAAATGTATTGCTGTAATTTTAAAGAAGTGCGACTTGTAATTATTAATTTTTTTTTACATGGCACTAAAGCTCATTTATTCGATAGAAAAAGAATTGCATTATAGAGTGTGGTCTCTGCACCCCAGTGTTCACCCATGCTGATCGGAGAGATGGACTCGTCTGGCAGCCTGAACGCTCATTCCTTACTCCACCTCAGCGAACGGATACGAGCCAAAGCCGTCTTTCAGGTTGGGTTCTGACGCCTTTCAGAATCTGGTACGTCAGTTCCGATCTGTCGACAGGATTTGAGTTACTGTAATGAATCCAATCTCACGTCATATTTTCCAGACCGTGCATTCGCAGTTTGTCACATGGCAGTTTGAAACCGAGTACAGAGGTGGCGACTTCACGGCCGCTGTCACTGTGGCCAACCCGGACATCCTCAGAGAATCTGGTGCGAGATGCACTATATAGACAAAACATCTGAAAACCTGACTATCACATCCATATGTTTCTTTCACATCCTATTCCAGATGTTAGTTTCACTCTACTCCAGATGTTAGTTTCACTGATTTCTGTGCAGTTTTTTAAAACATAAACACCTTTTATTTTTCATGAGACAGTCATCATGGTGGCGCACTTTCTACAAAGTGTCTCTCCGCAGCTGGTTCTCGGCGGGGAGCTGGTGTACCACAGAGGACGAGCTGAAGAAGGAGGCATCCTCACTCTTGCGGGGCAATACTCGGGTGAGTGAGCGATATGGGGTTTAAGTCTCTGTGACTTAATTCAGTAAAAAATCCGACCCCCCCCCCCCCAAACACATCACATCCCCTTCCAGATGTCAGTGTATGGGGTTTTGATCGATCAGTCTCAATAGTATTAGTGAGACACTAATGACGCTTCCCTATTTGCAGGTCCCAACTGGGTCGCTACGTTAAATGCTGGTAAAGGAGGTGCCCATGCAAGCTATTACCACAAAGCCAACAAGCAGGTACAGTGATTTTGGCAGCATGATAGTATAGTGAGTAGCTTTTTCAGTGATAAGGTGAGCTGAAGTCGGTGTAGTTGTCGATGTATCTTGCCTAGGGCTTTTTTGGCGATGTGCCAGGAAAATAGGGTGTGTGTTATCTGTAAGCCTGGATTATGGCTGTGCACCAAGACATGGAAAACAAAATAGAAATGTTTTTCATCCACCCAAACATTCTTGGTCTACTTTTCTCTGACGATATAGAAAGCTGGCAAAATAGACATGACAGGTTTAGTACTCTGTTTTGTCATATTTAAATGGATCTGAATAGACTTTAACAAAACACGGTCCACCAAAGTTGCAGTAAAAGAATTGATAGGTTCCCTCATAGGCCATTGGCTCCAGCTCCTCCAGTAAACAGAGTTTACTGTGGGTAATGGCAGAGCCTGAATCTATGGAACACAAATCTAGTGGAAATCATTCTCAGATAACCCTACTGTAACTGTATGTACTGTATATCTTTAGTACATGCACATGGTGGAGTATTTCTTTCAATTGTGAAATTAAGTAATAGTCGTCTTCGCAGATTCAGGTCGGAGTGGAGTTTGAGGCTAGCACGAGGACCCAGGAGACCAAGTTCTCGTTTGGCTACCAAATGAATTTACCAGAAGCCAACATGGTCTTTAGAGGTAAGAATCCATAGGCTCTGTATGATTAAGGTATCTTTGACCATGAATGAGAAACTCTACAAGAATCTACTAACTATAACCAAGAAAAGCTTGATATGAATCCCCTTTTGTAGGTATGTTGGACAGCCGCTGTATCATTGGAGGTGTTCTGGAGAAGCGGCTGTGTCCTCTTCCAGCTACGCTCATCATAGGGGCCTTCGTCAACCACAGAGCAGACAAGCTGCAAGTTGGCCTCGGAGTAAACGTCGGTTAACCCTCTTGTTTAACCGTAATAAAATTCCAGAATCATCCTCAGGTCTGTCTTAATAACTCTGGTACGAATATGACGTATGACGTTATGTCACATCGAAGGCAATGCTGTAAACAAAAATAACAGAGATACGAAACCCGTCCACGTCTACGGTTACCTGCCACTAACACCGCAAAAGGCCCTAAAAAGATCATGGTTTGGAGAACAGCAAACACAGCATTATGTTTAATTAATCATGCATTTATGTGCAACTTGCTCTGATAGTAGAAGAAAATATTGTTTAATGTGAATGTGGATCATTTTCCCATACCCCCCGACCTATGTGTGGCCCCGCAATAAACTGGCGACCTTTCCAGTGTGTACCCCTGCCTTTCGCTCTATGTGTGCTGGGATAGGCTCCAGTAGACCACTGTGACCCACAGTTAGGCAATAAGCTGTTTAGAAAATGAATGAATGGATGAATATCGATATCGCAATATGCAATATTGATATTCAATCCTAGGCTCTAAAGTACCACTAATTATCACAGCACAATCTGTTTTAATTTGCAACCTTTATCTTGAATTCTTTTTATTTTGTATGTTTCTTCATTTCTCATAAATTTATAGAACAAATAATGAGGAGAACAAATAATGAGCAGTTAAGACTTCCAGTAATTATACTTTCATTTCAGTGGGTTTAATCCGAGGATTTTTTTTTTACTTGGAATAAATTGTGTCAACATAAAAAAAAATCTATGCAGCATCAGTATAGGTTTAAACTAAATTAAAGTATAGCCTATAGGATAGTATTTTTGGATTACATTAGATCAGATTCAACTTTATTATCGTTGTGCAAAGTATATGTACAGAGCCAGTGAAATGCAGTTATTGCTACTGAGGGTGCCAATCATTATGGTTTCGACTCTATAATGTTTTTTTGTGTCTGATTAAATTATATCAAAGGGTTTTCGTTTGCCTCACAGTTCCTGGGTTCGATTCCTGGGTTCAGAGTTTGCATGTTCTCTCTTTGCTTGCGTGGGTTTTCTCTGGGTACTCTGGTTTCCTCCCACAGTCCAAAAACATGTACATTAGGCTAATTGGTGATTCTAAATTGCCCATAAAAGTGGATGAGTGTGTGTGATGGTTCATCTATGTGTGGCCCTGCGATGAACTGGTGACCTATCCATGGTGTATCTCTGACTCTGGCCCTAAGTGTGATGGGTTGGGCTCCAGCAGACCCCAGTGACCCCGAGTTTGGGAATAGGCGGGTATAGAAGATGAATGAATGAATGAATGAGTATTATATTAGATGTAAAAACAGGGCTAGATGTATTATGTTCAAGCACCTATGTTATTCATGTAAACCTGTCCTTTGTATTGTGCTTATCAACTCTGGAGTTTTTAATTTCTAACTAAATAAAATCAAATAATCCGTTTTGTGTGTCTGTGTATGTGTATGTGCCGGGCACTGAATGAGTATCTATTTAGGTCCATAAACCCCCAAAATATATACACACATGAACAAACATACACACAAATGAAATGCAGTTTGTAAATACTTTTTTAATAGTTTCTAGTTGGCTTGTTAGAATTTTTTTTGTTGTTAGCCTTATTCATTCACAAGCGCGGGGAGAACAAGCAAACTCCACACAAAAAGAACCCAAGCCAGGGATTCGAACCCAGGATCTTCTTGTTGTGAGGCGACCGTGTTATTAAGTAGTCGCAATCGTATTCCATTTCGGAATGTTAACATTGTCTGAACAATTTAAATAATTATAATTCTATATTGTTATTATTTAAATAATTGTTTTTTTTAAATTAAAACTCAAACAATAAACTCGATTTTACCGATTCATGCTATATTCCAGTTCTTGCATTAGAAAACATGAATTTTATGCAGAACAGGTTGATTTTTTCAGATTTTTCTTTAGCTCCACCCTTCACTGTTGATGGATTCCATTGTTCTAATTTAGGATGGATCGTCTGTGCTTTTCAAAGATTTAATTTCACTGTAATGCAATTCATAGGCTGTATGCAGAAATACAGGTTAGATTGCACCTGCCTAGCAGAAAGATCCTGTTTCAGATGAGTAAAATTTATTGACGTGCTTATGTGTGGATTTCCTGTCGCAGGAGTGCGCTGTTGATAGATCATTCCCGGACAGCGATTTTTAACTGAGTGGCGGCTGAACCCCACGAAAGTCTGTTTTCTTTAAAGTCGGTTAGAAGCATCTTCATCAAGATCGACAACAGGATGTATGTTGTTGTTCTTCTTCTTCTTGACAGTAAGCCTGGAACTCTGTGCATTGTGTATTGTAACGCCAGATATGTGCATGAGTGACTTGGAGCAAAACTGGAGTTTTACATCGAGTTTCGACTTGCGGAAAGAAACCAGCCTGAACATGCAGCTCAGACAACAATGTACGACCAGGATGTTTGCCCCAGCATTTTACACCAACATGAACATTTTAAAGAGGTGACTCTCGGCTTAAACTTTTTGGGATTGTATGTGTGTGTGTGTGTCTGTTGCAGAGGAGAACCTATCCCAGGCTCGATGGGAGCTCGTCATGAAAGTACACTTTGCAGCCACACTTTTGGCACTACTACTAAATTATCTAGCATTGTCTAAAGGTAATGCAACTACTTTCTTCTGTATGTCCTTTTGGTGACCTAGTTAAAATAGATCAGACTAGATCATTATCATCTCACAATATACTATAATAATTACAATTAGGTTGTGAAATGTTTATAAGCATTAATTATACTACTCAAGGGTAATTAGTGATAGTAACAGATCTTTCATCACCACCAATCTAATAGTATTTTAGGTCACGCAAACTTGATTGACTTGCTTATTTCCTTGTTCGCTTATAAAACTAGTTTTCATTAACAATTATTTATTCATTCATCAATTCATTTATCTTCTATACCCACTTATTTCCTAGTTTTATTAACAATATAACAAAAACATGACAACATAAAATATGATCGTAGATACAAAACTAGTAAACAACAGCGAGTAAACAACAAACAAGTCACATGGACTAACAGGACACACCTGAACACAATTCACCGACAACCAATCAGGATCAGACAGGGATAAGCATAGCCAAATAAAACCAAAACCAAAACACACAAAGAACATCCACATGAAATTATACCATAAGCAAATGTTATAATTAAATACAGTCTAATGTATTTAATTCTAGTAGGAGTATTTGAGTATTTTCTTCATCTTACTGCGGGGTATTAAGGTATAAACTTTAGTTAACTCATTAACTGTAATATACTTTATAGGTTATTAGACTAAACTAGAAGTCTGTGCTATTCATTTCTAACAGACAGAAAGTCAGATCATTAATTTAGCTCGATTAAACACAATTAAAAACAATCAATAAAATAAAATGAAGGGTTGTTAACGTGTTGTTTGGTTGTATCGGTTTAATGGATTTTGTTTAAGTTTTGCTCTGATTTGTGCCATGAGGGTTTTCACACATACAGTGTAATATAGCTATAGAAAATGTACTATCGATGTAGTAATGAATGTGACCATCAGTTTAGTTGACCTTAGTAAAGATAATAGAACAAGTGCAGTAGAATCAACACAACCCATCCCATCATTCCCAATTCCCATCATTGCCGTTTATTCTACAGGACTACAGAACTTTTTACTACATGTCCTATAGTGAAGTGATCTGTAAGAAGACCTTTGATTCTATATAAAGATCTATTCATAGATAAACAGGTTTTTTTCTGTACCCAAAGTGGCAGCTATGCTAATCCAGCTGCATAAATTTGACTACATTTAAAATGCAAAAGTGTCGAATGGGCAGAAATATTTATTCCTCTGTTTAACAATATCTGACCGAAATATGTTCATTCCAGTGGGTTCTTCTGATTTTCAGAAATAAACCAACCGACTCTCTCTCTCTCAAACATCCAACTTCTACTATGTTCTAACATGTTACTAATGACGAATTACTGAGTTGCGTAATTGGGAAATGTTTAATAACGTCAGCTTAGAAAAACATCAAATATGCAGTAAAACAGGATGTAAAAATATATTGTATTCTTGTTATTCAAGTTATATGACGTTATATTGTATTCTTGTTATTCAAGTTAATGTGATGTTGTTGCGACACCCTGTTCTACTATTTTTAAATGTCATTGTTGTATTTGATTCATTTGGTTATTTGTGACAGGTGCTCTGTCTCCTCCATGGAACCTGACTGTAGAGTTGTTGGACTTTAAAGCATTGGCTCGCTGGCTTCCTGGACCAGGAAACACTAAAGGCACTATTTACTCCCTTGAGTTTATAGATATTGCACATTTGTAAGTCAAAATCTGAGCTCAGTCAAGCTTGATAGTCCAATTTCCCAACTATGATACACTATGTGCATCAGCATCAACACCAGTCCAAAAACATATGCATTAGGTTGATGGGTGACTCTAAATTGCCGATAGGAGTGAATGTGAGTGCATGTGTCTGTGGCCCTGCGATGGCACTGGCGACCTGTCCAGGGTGTACCCCCCTGCCTCTCACCCAATGTGCGCTGGGATAGGCTCCAGCAGACCCCTGTGACCCAGCAGACCTCTGTGTCTAATATTTGTTTTATTAAATAGTATTAATTAATTCCCAACAATATAATTCTAATTTCAACTACCTGGCCCAATGTTTTGTCCTCTGATTGGTTGGCTTGTTCTATTTCTTAGAAGTTAAGAAGGTTAATTGTGTATTAATTGTATAGATATTATATAAAGGAAAATATCTTGTTTTTTCTAGTAACTCGCTACAATGGAATCAAACAGGTAACTGCACCAACATTACCTCGACGCAATGTTACCTAAGCCTCAACCAGAACATTCTGACTGAATATTATATTAGAGTCAGGTCAAAATCGGAGGAAGAGTGTTCGGAATGGAAATGCCTGACGCAGAGCATCCAGCCATATTACAGTAAGTATGAAACTATGAAGGACATTATATTTACTAGAGATCTTGGCACTGCTCATTAGCCATCATTATCATAGTAAAGCATGCTGACTGTAGCATCATAGTTCTGTTTAGCATGGACTAAGAAACTGACCTGGATTGTTGATTGATGTATTCCATATTTTAAATAAAGTTGTTCTGGTTATTTTGCAGCCCTTCTGAGTGCTCCAAAGATAACCGTATTGACTGAGGGACATTCCATAAAGATTTATCTAAGCCATCCTGTTCAGTTGCTCATGGAAGTGAAAATAAGATTCTCTGTTAACCTTTTTCAAATAATCAACAGTTCAGCAATGGTAAAAAAACTATTTGCTTTTTTTTTGCTAGGTTATTATTAGAGTAAAAAACACCAGTGTTAAGGACGAAGTCCTGATCTTAACACCACCAAACACCTTTGGGATGAACTGGAATAATGACTGCACCCCAGCTGAACCTTACCTGACATTAGAGTCTGATCTCACTTATACTGTTGGAGCTGAATGAAAAGACATCTTACATTGTAATGGAAAATTTTACTAGAAGAGTGAAAAAGTTTCACCACATAGCAACATGGGAATAAATCTGGAACAAGATGTTTAAAAACTTTTTTCAATGTACTGTATTATGCAAAAATAGTAGCAGGTCTAATGTCTACGTATGCCGTATAAAATGAATAAATAAATGAATAAATGATTTATTAACCCAAAGGGATAATTTACTTTCAACAAAATAAATTATTTACAATTTACACATTTTTTAAATCCACAACACTACTTGTCCAGCTACATTTCTCTTCTGAATAATAAATATAATTTAGATATTTATTCACAACATTGTTATAGAATTTTTAAATTTAATTTTATTGAAAATTTTATCTGAAAGCATTTATGGAGTAGATGATTTAAACAGCAGGTTTATTTTTTTTCCCAACATAGAAACATATCGCACAGAAAATCACTACAAATTTTTCCAGCTTTCCAAATCTGCCATCTGGAAGCTACTACATCAATGCTTCTGCCTTCCTTACAGCAGAGCAGAACAAAAACAACAACGCCACCATACGTGTTTTTCTGCATCATAAAAACAAAGGTACCAATTTCACGCTATTATTTAATTTTTGCCTTTTAGAATTTTCGAAATAAGTAGGAATGCAACTTTAGCGTCACTTGTGATGTCAGTATCAGCAGAGAAAATATAGTGTAAAAAATATTACTAAATGGCTGACTGCAAACTTTGTTGTGTAAAAATATCAAGATTTACAAAAACTAGTACTTATATTAAAAGGTGTGTAGTGATAAATTACATTTACTTTGTTACACTTACTTGACTAAACCTTTTTAGGGTATATTTATTGATGTGTACTTTTTGGTATGGCATGATGATGTAGTGGTTAACACGGTCGCCTCAGAGCAAGAAGGTCCTGGTTCGATTTCTGAACTAGGGGTCTTTATGTGCATTTTTGCATGTTCTCCCCGTGCTTGCGTTGGGCTTTCTCCAGATATGCCTCAGTCCATATATGTACAATATGTACATCAGGTTGATTTCCGATTCTAAATTGCTCATAAATTGTGGTTGTTCGTCGTGTGGCCCTGCGATGGACTGGCGAACTGTCCTCTCACCCTATGTGCGCTAGGATAGGCTCCAGCAGAGCCCCATGACCCCAAATTAGGCAATAAACAATAATAGAAGATAAGTATTTTTATAAAGACCAACTGTTTCACACTTGTGGAAAGAAAAGCTATGTTACACTGAAGTCAGTTAAAGGCTCTTTCCTCGATGGGACGTGTAAAAGCAGCACATCATATTAATGAAGGGATTTCACAGTCTTCTAAAAAGGTACTTCCAATGTATTCAGAGAAGATCTGGGGACATTCAATGGTAGCAACCCTAAATTTGCAAACTGGGAGCTCAATCGAGATTTTTTTCAAGAAGGGGTGGTACCATATGCCATCAGTCTCAATGTGGAGGAAAAAATTGATCACCTTCTAAAACAAGAAATCCTTTTACCTGTGCGATTTAGTGAATGGGTGACCCCGATTTGGCCTGTAATTAAAAAGGACGGCAACATCAGAATCTGTGGTGACTTTATTTGCTGAACATTATCCATTACCCCGCAGAGAAGATCTATTGCTTTGCTGGCTGGAGGACAACAATTTAGTAGGCTTGATCTTTCACATGCCTACTTGCAGATTCCTGTGCATAAAGACTCATGCAAATATCTGCCGATCACGACTCACACAGGGTTAAACAGTGGATAACCCTTCGGCATCACGTCTGCTCCATCGATATTCCAACCAGTCATGGAACGAGGGCTACTATTTGTCCAATGTTTCTTGGATGACATCCTGGTCACAGGAAAAGATGATGCCCATCATTCGTCTTACCTACAAAAGACAGGAACTTTTGTGTTGGTAATTTTGTGCTGGTCGGAGTCTATAGAGGAGGAAGTGGGGGGGGGGGGGATACTGGTACTTTTTTATCTCAGTTGGAAAAAGAACACAGAAATACCACGAGTCTGCTTCATAACAAATCTGAAAGTGGATTGTCAAAGCTATTAATAAGATTTCAGGGCTTCGTAACTACATAAGATTCGTAACTATATAAGATACGATTTTCTAAGATGGAATAAAATAAATTAAGATTTGCTTCTGTCATATGAATTTGAGAAAAAAACCTAACATATATCTTAAATGAAACCCCAAGACCAGAAGTTTTTACCGAAGATCAGGGGCCCAGCAGTGAAAACAGAAACCTCCATTTAGTGGTCCAACACCATAATCACTACTATTTAAACTTCATGAACAGAAAATCTTGTTTGGAATTTAAATGCTTGAGTCAAAAACAGAATCGGTGTCTATATCAATTCTAAAACATTGGTTCGGTCGGCTCTAATAAATATTTTTTGACAGCTGTTTAATGAATAAAAACTTTACTAAGAGGATTTTTTTCTGTTTCCTTTTTTAACCCAGAAGTAAACCTATGGGTGATCATATTTGGGGTCCTTCTGTTGCTGACTCTTCCTGCCATGATTTCTTTGATTATTATTTACTGCTATGTGAAACCACAAAGGAACAGCTATATGCCCCAGACTCTGGTAGGTTATTTATTTCTCTAAAATGTCTTTTTTAACATAATGTAATAAAGTTTTTGGAAAAATGTAAATTTTACACGGAAGTTTTCAGAATTTTTTAAAATGAATATTTTACTGGAGCGGCGCGGTGGCATAGTGATTAGCACGGTTGCCTCACAACAAGAAGGTACTGGGTTCTTTCTGTGCATGTTTTCCCCACACTTGCGTGGGTTTCCTCCGGTTTTCTCCCACAGTCCGAAAACATGTGTATTAGGTTGATTGGTGATTCTAAATTGCCCATAGGAATGAGTGTAAGTGCGTGTGGTTATGTATGTGGCCCTGCGATAAACTGGCAATCTGTCCAGGCTGTACCCTGCTGCCTCGCGCCTAATGTGCGCTGGGATAGGCTCCAACAGACCCCTGTTCCCTGGAATGTTCAGGAATAAGCGGGTATAGAAAATGAATGAATGAATGAATATTTTACTGGGGTGGCCCAGAATAGTTTACTGGGGTGGCATGTTCTCCCTGCGCTGTGCATTACGTTAAATGGTGATTCTAAATTGCCCATAGGAGTGAGTGTGAGTGCATGTAAGTTGCATGTGTGTGTGTGTGTGTGTGTGTGTTCCTGCTATGGACCACCTGACCAACCTGCCCAGGGTGTACCCCCCGCCTTTCACCCTATGTGTGCTGGGATAGGCTCCAACAGACCCCTGTGACCCCGAGTTAGGGAATAAGCGAAGATAAATGAATGAATATTTTACTGTTGAGCAGCTTTGGAAATAGAAGATACTCAAATTACAGTTTGTTACATGTTTGGTCTATTGAAACAGATTATAGCAGTAACTGGAATGTCTCCAATATTCAACGATGAGGAATACCAAGCTTTTTCAGTTTCAAGGATTTTTATAGACAAAAGCACGGCTTCGAAGCATGAAGCAGCAGAAAAATCATCCCAGAGATACTTTCAAAGTAAAGGTGTTCATCAGGGTTCCTTTGGCAAAAAAATCAAGGAAAATCTTCTTTCTGAAAACGATGGTTACCCCGTTCAGGACCTGAGTACAGAATCCGATAGGTACATCACAGCTGAAAAGATGGAAGAAAGCCATAAAAATGCCATTGAGCATACAGACTCCTCGGAAAGTCTGGATTCTGATATTGTTCCATTGAGCAACTATGAGTCCAGACCTGACCCACTCTCTATGTTTAATTTATGAACTCACAAAGTTAAAGAAGGAAGTGTACAATGTTTTTTTTGTAAACACAAATTGATGTATGTTTCTATGTTTGAAAAACTAGGGCAGGAACATTTTAGCAAAATAATTTATTAAAATTGATCAAATAATGAAAACACCGATTTCAGCTATTTATCTTATTATTAGGACTTTTTTCAGGGTTGCTTTGGAAGATTTTTTTTAATTTACGAACGTACGTAATTCAATGTAATGGCTCCCCCTTGTGGTGCATTCAAGAATGATTTTACCTAAAGTTGGTTTTGTGTTAACGTTACATTGATAACGATGTTTGGTGCAATATAAAGGATTTTTAATAGGTGCTATGAAGAGTCAAAAATAACAGCTGCTTGGGTTTTATTGTACTAAAATGTTTATAATGTGAAGCAGGAAGCTGGACTCAGACTTTGAATATATAAAGACATTTATAAACATTAATGTTATAATACATTGGTCATTTTTTGTACACCAAGAAGGAATACAGACCACATAAATAAACACAAATGCCATGTTATAATACACTGTTTTAAAAGTCATGTTATTATTTACAGTTCTGCACATACATAATTATTCGCACAGCCTTCAACTCATCCTTTCAGTAATTTCGTGTCCTTGTGGGGTTTTTTTTTAAACTAATTTTGTGTCTTCCTCTTTTAAGTAGTTTTTTTTCCTCATGTATTTTCTTTCAAGTCTTATTTACTCAACTTTTTTGCTTTTCCTTTCAGTAGTTTTGTCCTCGTCTTTTCAGTATCTTTGTGTCCTCCCTTTTCTCTTTAATTTTAGCTGTTTCCTTTTAGAAGTTCATTCATTTATTCATCTTTTATACCCGCTTAATCCCCAACTTGAGGTCATGGGGTCTGCTGGAGCCTATCATAGCGCACATAAAGCGAGAGGTAGGGGTACACCCTGGAAAACTTACCAGTCCATCGCAGGGCCACATGTAGAGAAACAACCACACACTCTCACATTCACTCCTATGGGCAATTTAAAGTCACCACTCAACCTACGGGACATGTTTTTAGACTGTGGGAGGAAACTGGAGTACCCGGAGGAAAGGAGAACATGCGAACTCTGCACAGATTAGACCCAGTGCCCCAGGATTCAAACCCAGGACCTTCTTGTTGTGAGGCGACCGTGCTTACCACTATGCCACCGTGCCTTTTCATGTCCCTGTACTTTCAGGAATTTTGGGTCCTCTATCATGCTAATAGTTGTGTCCTCGTCCTCTTCTTTTTTTAGTAGTTCAATATATGTGTACTTTACATTTAAGTAGTTTTGTGTTCTTAACCTTTCTCCAACTTCGTACAATTATTAGTGCTTGTGTATCTTTGTGTTTTTAATAGTTTTGTGTCTTTGTTCTTTTCCTTTCAGCAGTTAGTTTCCTTACTCATTTTCCTTTTGGCGTCCCTTTTTGTGTCTGTTTTTTTTTTTTTTTTTATGCTCGTGTAACCTTATTTATTCTCCTCCAAACAAGGAAGAAAAAAAGCTCTTCTTCCCTTCCTCTCTTGGCAAGCGGAGAGACTTGCTTGTTCGACCATTCCTTTGCAATGACTGCTCCTTCTTCTCTTTTTCTTTTTCTTGTACCTGCTGCTGCACTTGCTGGCAGATCACCAGACGCATGTCCTCCTTGATAAGAAAGAGAGGAAAGAAACCGTGAAAACAAAATAGAAAAGCAGTGCTATAAATAAACCTTCAGAACCAGATAATTATGTTGCACAAATGGCGGTTAATTGTTGATCTGTGGGTGTGACAATGGACCAGGATAAAGATCAGTTTCACAATAACTGGTGTACAATTTAACCAGTAAGCTGGAAGCCTGTTACAGTATGAGCTCTTTAGTACAGGGTGCTTATTATTATGATGTGTTGACGATGAAAGAAAAAGGGTTGAAAAGAAGCAGCAGTATTAAAGTCAAGGTTAAACTGGTGTCTCTGGCTAGAAGAATGAATACCTCTAATTTATTTATTTATAATTATTTTAATCAAATTATAGAGTTATAGCATCTGTCTGTCTATCTCAGTCTCTTTATCTCATCAATCAAGGCAGAAAATTGCCCCCCCCAAAAAAAAAAAAAAATTTAAATAGAGCTGCGATGGACTGGCGACCTGTCCAGGGTGTACCGCTGCCTATCACACTACGTGTGCTAGGATAGGCTCTGGCAGACCCCTGTGACCCCGAATTAGAGATCAAAGCGGGCTCAAAGATGAATGAATAAATAAATGAATTCAAATCTAGATTTATTATATAATCAATTTTTTTATTTAATTCAAAAAGCCTGAAATATTAAATAAAGTTAGAGTTAAAGTTTTTTTTTAAGAAGAAAATTTGACCAAAGCAAATATTTTAATAGGGAGGTCTGTGGGTTTACTCTAGGTACTGCAGTTTCCTCCCACAACATGTACATAAAGTTGACTGGTTATACTATAGGAGTGAGTGTGTGTGTGTGTGTGGTTGTTTGTCTACGTGTAGCCCTGCTATAGACTGGCGACCTGTGCAGGGTGTGTTCCTGCCTTTTGTGTCCTGGGATAGGCTCCAGCACACCCCAGTGATCCCTAGTTAAGGAATAAGCGAGTATAGAAGATTAATAAATGAATAGTAAATCGAAAAAGAAAAAGAGAGATAGAGAGGTGAAGAAAGCAGTGCCCCAGAAAAGAAATAGAGAACAAGCAAAACAAAAAAAACACAAGCCAGAGGACTAGTTACAACCTTCTTTTATCCCATCCTTAAACATGTGACCCAGACATTAATGTGAGACATTCAAACTGACCAAATACAGCTTCACCCACTGTGTTAAAAGGCGTTACCTTTAGCAGACACCCCCCCCCACCCCAATGTAGCCACATGTTGCCCTTAAGGGCAAAGCACCTCTGTGCATTCCAGAATGCCAAATAGTCCTTCAATGACTCCTGGTATGTAGTTGGACTTTACACTATCTTGTCTGTACATCTTCCACACAGCATCAAATATTGGTTAAATGTGGTACTGCAGTTAAAGCAAAAGTGTTTACAAACCTGCCAAGATTCCACTTCCTGGGAGAGCGCCACCTTGTGTCTGATGGTGTTCAGGAGCTGCTGGTTGAGCATGTCACGTTCCTGCCGTGCCAACACAAGCTCTTCCTCCAAGACACTGTGACGAAACAGTGTGGGAACTATTTTTACTATAAAGCGCCCATAATACTGCCTGCGTCAATGAAGATTAACATCTTACACACAGCTGTGTCATGAGAGCATGTGTCGCAAGTCATCTGGTGCTATTTACATGCAACAAGACGTTCCGAAAATGTTTTTGTGTTTGAAATGTACAGTTAGCAGAAAGAGAAAATAAATTGCAAAAAAAATAATAAGATGGAACATGAAAGAGCGATACACTACCATCATCGTGTTGCTATGTTTTCCCTTTGATAATGGAATAGGAGATATTACGAAGTAGATTTTGATATTCTAGAAAGTGGCTTCTAGAACAGTCCTTTACCTGTACGGTGGTTTCTTGGGATCAGAGTGATACGCCTTTAGCTCTTCTCTTAATGCTGCCAATTCAGCCTCGCTGGATTCAAGCTTTAAAACAAAAAACAGGAAGTGTAAATAAAGTGATACTTATACCAATAAGCATAGCAATAAGTAAAACATGTCAAAAACTTTATTTATCATCATCAAAAAGGTGCTTCAAACGTAGGAGATTGCGATGTATTAGTAGCAATGCATTGCGTAACTTTGCATAAGATTGAGCAATTTGAAAGCTGACTTTATTTAACGCGATATTTTTGTCCGGTTTCTAACTTAAAATCATCTAATTTTTTTCCCACTTAAACTTGATTTCTGATTTCTGCTTTCAAACAATGTCCGTCATTAAAATGGCCATAGAAGTGAATGAAACTGAACCTCTTTTTTAAGCCATCCAATCTCCCCCTCTTTCTCCTGCATGACAGCGGAATGGGTTAAGATGCTTTCCTTGACCTGTTAAACAAAGTGCATTACACAATTTTATTTAGACAATAAAAATGTGATGGTTATTGCTTAGACATTCATTCATTCATCTTTTATATCTGCTTATTCTCTAAGTCTAGGTCACGGGGGGTGCACATAAGGCAAGAGGCAGTTTATGTTATTTGAATTACACAAATCTGACGTAGGTGATAGGATTAAATATGAGTGTGTGTGGTTGTGTGTGTGGGACCCTGCGATGGACCGGTGACCTGTCCAGGATGTGCCCCTGCCTCCCGCCCAATGTGTGCTGGGATAGGCTCCAGCAGACCCCTGTGAGCCCGAAAAGTTCGGGAATTAGCGTGTATAAGGGGTGGCTAAATGGTTAAGGTGTTGAACTGATACCAGAAAGACCGGGGTTCGATTCCCAGCACCAC
>JAOTQW010026881.1:0-19187 GCA_026260075.1 Sisor rabdophorus
GTTTCCTCCCACAGTCCAAAAACATGTACATTAGGTTGATTGGTGATGCTAAATTTCCCATAGAAGTGAATGTCAGTGCGCGTGGTCGTGTGTGGCCCTGCGATGGCCTGGCGACCTGTCCAGGGTGTACCCCCTGCCCCTATGTGACCCCCGTGAACCCGGAAAGTTCAGGAATAAGCGGGTATAGAAAATGAATAAATGTTAGAGACTTTTCTTTTACATACAAGTTGTTGTTTTCTAAACAATATTCTTTTTGTGGCCAGAAAATCTGTGAGTATGTTGTTAGTTGCTATGGTCCCTTAGCTAAATGAAGCCATAGTGTGTTCTGGTTAGGGTGGAACTAATTCTGGCTCAACCCTACTGAATATGTTTGAGATAAACTGAAACACCAACTGCATCCCAAACCCCCAAACGTTAGTGTCTGATCTCACTTAGGCAACATAAAGGAATCCCCAGAGCCACACTTCAGAATCTAGATGAATGAACTTTCCAGATAGTGTGGAGGTTATTCTAGAAGTTAGAGTGAGGCATCTACAATCATTTACACTGTTATTATAGTAAATATTGTCATTATCAACACAACAACAAGTGATTGATGCCGTTATTCGAACACACCCTTAAACGAAAGCCAAGCTACTATTAACTCTATCAAATGCTTACAATGTTAATGATGACAAAAGTATTGGCACACCAATACACATTACATCCATTTGCTTGGTCCTAAAAAAAAAAAACAGTCCCAGTACGAGGCGGCGCAGTGGCGTAGTGGTTAGCACCCTCACAGCAAGAAGTTCCCGCATACGATCTCCTGGTCTGTCTGTTTGGAGTTAACATATTCTTCCTGTGCTTGTGTAGGTTTACTCTGGGTTCTCTGGTTTCCTCCAACAGCCCAAAAACATGCATTTTAGGTTAACTAAAATGTACTAGTGTATATGAATATATTAAATTATTTGATTATGAATGTATGAAATTTTTTTAAAGGATAAAATGTTTAAATAGGGCGGCATGGTTGCATAGTGGTCAGCACGGTTGCCTTACAGCAAGAAGTTCCTTGGTTTGATATCCGCCGTCTTTCTGTACGGAGTTTGCATGCTCTCCCTGCTCTTGCGTGGGTTTACTCCAGGTACTCCAGTTTCCTCCTGCAGTTCAAAAAACTGTACATCAGGTTGATTAGTGACTCTTAATTGCACATTGGAAGGTGTGTGTGTGTTTGGTTGTTTGTTTGTTTGGCCCTGCTATGGACTGGCGACTTGTCCAGGGTGTACCCCTGCCTATCGCTCTAGGTGTGCTGGAATAGGCTCCAGCAGAACCATGAGAACCATCCTGAGTTAGGAAATAAGTGAGTATAAAAGATAAATGAATAAATGTTCAAACATAACCATCTGGCAGGAATAGACTGAGCTAGAATCGAACCCAGGATCACTTGAGTTATGTGAAGTAGTGTTTAGTTGTGTCTAGTGTATATACAGGTAAAAAAGTGTTACTACAGGTGTGTGAGTGTGTAGCACACTCGGAATTGCCCATAAAAAGATTAAGCATCGTGTTATGAAAATATCCAGGATGGAGGGGAGAAGGACACAGATGATCTTTGCAGTAGTGTTCACTGTCCGTTGAAGGGCCTTTCGGTCAGCAGCACCTGTAGTTCCCATACCAGATAGATGCGTAAATTGGAATATTAGCCTTCAGAATATTAAGCAATAATTAGAAACTTTTACACATTTCTCCTATTGCCAGTTTGTGTGACTGAAACAAGATGGCTACAGTTAAAAAAAAAATCTTAAACAGCTAAAGGACACGAATCACCGAAAGCTCTATAAAAGTTTTTAACGTATTTATGTATTGTTTAAGATCAGTAATTTGTAGCGCGTCTTTATAGGTTGCCCTCACTGCACTAGCTTTTGTACAGCACATATTTCGTGTCTTTGTCCAACACATTTCTGCACACCTTCATTACAGCCATGCATCAGCCTTTAAAAAAAAATAGTATTTTTGCCTCCTTCTTGAAATGAAACAGAAAATTTCCCATTTACGGACGTGTGCTGAAAAGACCATCGCCCCTTCTCCACCCCCCTCTTGCTCTCAGCAGAGAGCCCAGCAGCCAGTGCTCAACTCTAACAGGGATTGACATTTTCCTTCTAATGAAATATGCTCCAAAAATTACAATCCATATTTAGAGGTAATGAAATCATCCAGAGTCGTTCTTTTCTGGCACTTCTCCCAGCACTTTGCACTTTTTCTCTGTTTACCAGAGGTGAAATGTATGTAACATTTACTTTAGTATTGTTTGGGGAGAATCTGTACTTTCCTTATGTTTTAAAATCTGGCTTTCTGTGTAGCCTGGAAAACCCGTCAATTCTGGAAATATAATAAGCAACTTTCTAGTTCTGCAAAACTCATGGAAAATAAAAAAGAGCTTGTTGAAAAATTATTATTATTATTATTATTATGTAAATGTTTCTTCTAATTAGTCTGAGACCGAAATCGCTTCAGGGTTGCTAATAACAATGGAAATGTTCTGGAAAACTCTAAAAATATACAGGGGATCTACTCCTTTTCAAAGATATATTTTGGTTCTTTTTGCCTTTAATTAAAGGACAGGCAGAGATGAAATTGGGGAGATAGAGAGAAAAAGGGTGGGACCGGAAAGGAGAAACCAAAATCCGACCGGGTCGTTGGAGCGTATCTGCGCCAGCCAAAACCCTGCATATTTCTGTCAACTTTTACTTTTTCTTCACTAAATTTGTGCTTATAAAAGGTATACTGTTACTCCGATACACTTTCCAGAATCAAGTAATGTGTCGTTCGTTAGTGAATGGTTTATATTAAAAGAATCTTTAATAATGACTCAGAGACCCTCTTTTCTGAGAGTGGTCCATCTAATAATTTTTAATACTGCAACATGCAAACACGTTCTAAACAACTATGTGCTTTTTACCTGTTTAACCTGAGCTTCAGGTTAGATTGGATTGTAAGGGTTCCACACACTTGGACACCAATCAACATAAATACACTGTATTGTCAAAGTTGCAAAGAAAACAGTTAAATATTCCAGTTCTTTAGGCCCAATATTGGATTTTCCAACACACTTACCCTGCTGAGGTTTCAAACAAACAAAAAATGAGATGCAGATAATGAGATGCACAATAACCAAAATTACTATGGATATTCCACACCAAAATACAAATTAAGCAAGCTAACTACATATTACATATTACAACGGCCTTTCCCCCATTATGATTAACTCTGTTATCAGCATTCCACACTGGAAAGCATTTTACACTGGAATTTTGCACGTAGGTTATTTGTAAAGAACACACATCTTTGCTAAAGAGAGGGTTATTACTGCTTTTTTGTTCCAAACACACAGTAAATCGAAGTGGTTTTAAAAAATATATTAACGTTTAAACGCTTTAACATAGTATCAGAAACTAAACTTATTGTTTTAAAATAATAATTGATGTACACTTGAGCTAATTTTTAATATTATAACTTCATATTACTGCAATAAATTCTTGTTACTTATTACTTAGAAAAAGGGATTTTGCTCATTGGAACGCTGACTATCTATATGCTGACTGATCTTCCTTTTTGTTTTTATGTTGACAAATAACTATTGTCCTATTTCAATATTAATGCAGATTATAGTCTACTGCATGCAGTGCTGGACTGTGCTAGCAACATTTTACAAAAAACAATATATAGTTTTTTCCTGCAATATTCCATAGCACACTTTTATGAATCGCTTACTTGCGCTTGTAAAGCATTAATATGGCCCCTAGATGGGTTTAACAATTATATACATCATAAATAACTACGCAGTTCCTTTTTTTTCTTTAACTTATAAAAGCCATACATCTAAACGAATTGCCAGTAAGCTGCTGAGTTCCCACTATGCTGTTTCTAAAAAACACCAGGAAGTTTAACTGCATCCAAAGAGACACTGTCTAAAATTATGATTGCTTATTTAAAAAAAATAGAATAGCTGTCCGGGGAAATATGAGCAGCTTTAGTATGTCTCAACCCAAATACAGAGCTAGGTGTTCATGGGGTAATAAAGACAAGACCTTCTGCACAATTTTGAAATGGCTGAGGTTACGCTGTAGTTTTAAAGGCATGTTAAAAAAAGATACAATAATTAAGCTGTGATATTTTTGGAAACAAAGTAAAAATTACATGATTGAAGAAATACTTTGAGAATAAAATCTGAAAAGTCAGGATAGTTTGAGGAGAAAGTCGGGATAGTTTGAGATAGTTTGAGAAAAAAGTCGGGATAGTTTGAAAAGAAGGAATAATTTGAAAAGAGTTTTTTTTTTTAAAATATGTTTTTGCTGGAGTTTCTATAAAAATGTAGGTCCTTTTTTTCTTTACAGCTTGTAGGTATTTTTTTTTCAAGTCACAGTTGTTAATACATTTTTCTACAACAGCATTATTGTACTCTCTATTCTCTCTGATCAAAAGCTGCCGGTTTTCCATAACAGCAGCTCTGGCACATAAGTGAATCACAGGTTAGTATTAATGTGCATGTTTCTATAGTAACAGCCCATTCAGAATGATTTAATGAGGTTTTTATGCATTCTCAGCCTTATGGGCATGTTATTGTTGGCATTTAACAAAGAGAAATAAAAAAAATAATAATAATGGCAGGATTTTTTTCCCTAAATTGTGAGATGTTATGTTTAGAAATAAAGAAAGCATAAGATATTTTAGTTTTATTAAATTTAAGAGAAAAGAAAAGAAAGACTAGGAAAAAGGGAAGAACGTTTAGAGCTGCCATCAAATGAAGTAAAATTAAAAGTAAATGATGGAATAATAAACAGCTTAAAAAGAATTACGTGCCATTTATTAATGATGTAATTGTTGCAGCATAAAGGGAATAAAACAGATGTGCTATTATTATTATCATCCCTTCGGGAAAGGTTATTTTGAGTCTTTTCCGGTTACATCCCTTCTCTCTTCCTGTACAGCCTCTCTTTCTCTGCTCCATTTATTTATTCATCTTCTTTACCCGCTTATTCCCGAATCAGGGGTCACGGGGGTCTGCTGGAGCCTATCCCAGCACACATAGGGCGAGAGGCAGGGGGTCCACCCTGGACAGATCGCCAGTCCATCGCAGGGCCCTGCTCCATCAGTAAAGACAAAATTTCTTTAAAGATTTCTTTAAAAATGCAAAACAGTCCTTGAAATTGAACCAATGAACGCCTAAATAAATGATGGATTTATGTCGAAATGAAACATTCTGACCAAGCTGATGACTTCACTGTATTCTTTGCTGTATTCACTGCTAATTTAAGGCATGTTCTATTTCCTGAATGACATGCTGGAGTCTCTGCTCCTTATATTGTAATCATGGTTTAACAAATGGAGATCTGAAATGGTCATTCTGAAAGTTCTAAAGGTATGACCATGCAGGCTGTAGTGGATGTCAATTAAAAAAAAATCCATCCATTCATCCATCCGTCAGTAGGGTCGTTTCAAAAGCCTGTCTGATAACTCAAAATTCTGCTGTCTGTCTTTCAGTCTATCTATTTATCTGTCTACCTGACTACTGGCAGGTGATTTGGACTTTAATTACCTTGTTAATGTGGCACTTATCAAGTAGTGGGATATAATAGCCAGCAAGTGAACAGCCATTTTTGAAATTGATGCTCAATGCAGGAAAAAATGGCTGTACGGATACCTTGCAAAGATAGCCATATGTTTCATGAGGTCTGCTCAGTACTCTTACTTTCCTTTATTGCAACCTCCTTGTCCTGTCTTATGCAGCGTGTTGTTTCCAGTTCCTTCTGCAGCCATATATTGTCAACATGACAATATAATCTTCTTGGCTCTACTTGACATGTCCAATGTTGAACATGGTCATGGTGGCTCAAGGATCATTGATAAATAAGACAGCGAAGGTTAATCCACTCGTTTGATTGTCTTTAGAAGTGAAATTTTAACCCTGAAGTTATTGTAGTAAGATGCTAAAGTGCACAATGTTATATATGCACATATTGTGTTATAGGGATGGGGTTAAGCCCATGCTGGCACTTACATTGAAAAAGCCAGCAAGGTCTACATGATTGTTAGAGCTGAACCTTGGAGCAGTGAGACAAGGTGGCCTAATCTGGTGAATCATTCTTTGTTTTACATCATGTGCAACTTTTTACCATGGCAACAGCAGTCCCTGATGGTGGTGGTGGCTTTCAGAAGGATAATAAACCCTGCCAGACTGCAAACAAAGTTTCAGGAGTAGATTCAAGAGCTATAATTAAGTTTAAGGTGTTGACTTGGCCTGTGCATTTTTAAAAGCTCAGTACAGGCGAACCTTTGTGGGATGTGACGGACAATTCATTCAGGGTTGTTATTTTTTAATAACTCTATAAAATGTGTTTAAACAATGTGCACCGTCCGCCTTCTATGATGTTTCTTCCATTGTAGCATTCTTGACATGTAATCATGGGGTTTTAGATGTCGACTGAGCAGACCTGTGTGTAATCATTGTTAGATAAGGCACGATGGAGCTTGGGAGAAACTGCAAAAGTGAGCGATGATGTCTTCCCCGATGGTCTAATTGCTTGGCTGGAGCAGCTGGGTCGAGTGGCTGCCATGTCACTATGATTTGTTCGTTCTCTGAAAGCTGGCAGGAAATTCTGAGGCCAATTTTTCATCTCTGATGGAAAGGCTTGCCAAGTGCCTGTCATGGGTTAGTGTGTGTAACGTTTGTTTTCATAAGCACGCCATCCTGCAAGTACGCATTTTGCAACTGGGATGCATTAGCTAAAATCTAAAAGAGGTCCAAGTGTAAAAAGGGTGAGATCTAAGCAAGATAAGGTCTGTAAAACCAGTGAACTTAATAACCAAAGATTAACACGTAACAAGATGCAACCCGAGGATCTTTTTCTGTGCTTTAGACAGCATCTCTGACTTTTGATTACTTATTAACGCAAAATTCGGTGATCATAATTCAGGCACTCAGATGTTCCTTTCATGCTATGAGCAGTTTTACAGAGAAAGTCATTTCTTATAATTCTACAGCAGGCTGGATAATGGACGGCGACACAGCAGGTACACTTTTAAAATGAATAGAATGACAGGAATGGGTTTTCAGAGGATGCCATAGAAAAAAAAATCATTATATGTGCTTTCATAAGGAATCTGGATTTTTCAGCTTTTGTTTTAGTGCAACAGACAACCAAAAATATGTTAAAAATCCCCATCAATGTTTTTATTATGGACCGGAAAGGATCTTTTTCTCTCGAAAAATTGCCCCACTTGAAAGGTAATGACTGTTGTTATTCTTTCTTCTTTAATCTCTTTATTTACCTTCTTCACTCGCTCTCTCCCCTTGTCCTCTTTCTTGGTTTTCTTCTCTTCCATCTATGTTCACTTCTTCCCATCTTTAGTCTTTTCTTCATCTGCTGTTCCGACTCGTTTGTTTATTCTGTCTTTTTTTATTTCTTTTTTCATTTTTCCATCAATCTATTTAGCCATTTATTAATTACTGTACCTAATAAGTTTTTTTCCTTCAGGGAATACAAATATCAGTCAACCCCCCCCCCCATCTCTTCAATTCCCCTTTTCCCCTCTTGCTGGTGGTTTTTCTTCTTCTTCTTCACCAATAGACTGTGCTTAAATTTTCTCTTTCTTTCTTTAATGATGTAAGGAAAATGATTTGTTGTTCTCGATACCTGATTTGCATACGTTTATTCTGCAGCAAGTAAAAGTACTAAAGTTTATAAAGGCTCATTAAAGTAGGCTGATATGATGGAAATCAATGACACAATGCTTATTAGCAGCTCTGGTGCCTATCCCTGTGACACTGCAATTAGAGACCAGTAAAGTATTTTCAGTTTTTTGTTCATAACTAATCATTTGCAAAGCCTCAAAATGGGCATCTCATCACCACACTCGCACCATTGTTCTGCAGACTTAACGTAGACTTAACGTAGTGCATCTGAGCTATAATTATGTCCTAGCTTAGCTTGATTATATCTAGCTTTATATTGACTTTAGCAATTGTGCCTATATATTCTGTGTAAAACCCCCCAAAAAATGAACCCAATAAAATATATAACAGTGAACGCTTTTACTCATCTGTCAACATATGCGTGTCCAAACCTCTGCATATCCTGTTCTTGATAAGGTTGCCAGATTGACATCCAGTTGGGCAGTTTTAAATTTGGTTGGTAGGGTTAATTTTAGTCGCAATTGTAAAGTCAAAGAGCCTAAAAAGTGATGTCACGGTTGCAGTATTTCTTCTGGACAGGGAGGAATACGGTGTGATTTAATAGTAAAACAAAGCTTATATAATTTGTGTCCCATTACATATATGTAATATTTTATGTTAGTTGTTTTAGTAATGTTATTAACTTTATTATAAAGTTTTCTCACTGGTGAATGACATATGATTTATCGTAGCGAGTCTAGTCTGAGGTGTGGCTTTGGGCCGCACATGTAAGACAAACAGTTAGCATTTAAGTGGATAAAATTAGCAGTTTAATTAGACACAAAGGTAGACACACAAGGATTTAAGTCTTTCTTCTCGTTATGCCCAAAGAAATTTACATGAAGACATTGAATGCCGAGTTTGCAAGTTTAAGTATTAAATTCCGTCACTCACCTGACCTAAACCCACCTTTCAGATGAATTGGATACCATCTCCTGACCTCAGTCACACTCTTGTGGTTGACTGAAAACAAATCCGCCCGTCACGCTCTATCCTTTTTCTATAGCCTTTTCATTGAACTTATTGCACCAAAGATGAGAGAAACTTTGCAATTGGATACTTGCAAGCACAGATGATTGACAGTTAGATTACCACGTCATTCAGGCTATAGTCTGTATGTTCCTATATGGGCATAGTAGATATGCTGACCAAAAATTAACTGAGCTCATCCTAAGTTGACACTGTGACATTTCAGAAGGATTGCGTCTTCTCAATCCCAATGCATATTATATATATATATAATTTTACACTCAACTACTTTATTTCAGGCAAATCTTTTCTTAGGAATAGTAGCTTGTCAATGTTCTTACATTTTATGCTAAAGCTTTGGTGAAACTTTTATCTTTGTGTAACAGCACTGCTTGAATTGGGCCATTTGTGCATTACAGAATTCTGCCAATAATTATCATATTGAATAACTTGTTTATAGGCCCTGCAATGGACTTGGCCAGAGTGTACGCCTTTTGTGTGCTGGGATAGGCTCCATGACTTAGAGTTAATGAATAAGCGGGTATATCCATTTGCCTGCTTATTCCCTAACCCAGGGTCACGGCAAGCCTAGCCCAGCGCACGTATGGCCAAAAGGCACGGTTTACATCCAGAACAAGTTCAGAACAAGTCGCCTGTACATCGCACAACACACACGTTTGGCCACAAACTGTCAACCACACTCGCACTTCTATGGGCAATTATTTAAAATCACCAATCCACTTAATGTACATGTTAATTGACTATAGGAGAACCCAGAGGAATCCAACGTAAAAGCTTGCGAGAGCATGCAAACTTTGCACAGAAAGATCGCTTTGCCCAGGAATTGCACTCAGGACCTTTTTGCTGTGAGGCGCCCGTGCTAACCACTATGGCAACGGCCTAAGTTGTAATCATTTAATATAAAACCTGTTAACAAGCTTTTATGTTTCTATGGAATTAAATCAGCTAATCCCTTCCCTATATTCGGTCTAAAATGTAACCCTGACATTCTGCATAAAGCCAATTTTTTTTGAATCACCACCCAGTCTAGGTGAAGGTCAGGATTTAAACGCAGTTCAGAGGAGTTAATCAGGTTTCTACCCCGTTCTGCCGTCCTCCAGAGTATGACTGCTACATTTGATTGATTGTGAGGCAGCTTCATATATTTTTCATCACTAGAAAATACCTGCTCAACCTTGCCTTTAAAATGTTATTCATATTCATGAGTAGAGAGGCAGACAAAACACACTGCTTTGTTTAGCATTTCAGAGTCGATCATATAAACAAATGGCTCTTGATGTTTGGTTTTACAGGCTTTGTAAATATTGTTTTGTTCTTAACTGCATGTTATGACTGTAGGAAGAAAGATCTTTAGAGGACTGGAAGGCAGGGACAGGAGAGGCCGTGCGCCAGAGGACGATCGATGTTGTATTTAAGGTTGAGGAGAGAAAATGCGAGAGAAGGAAAAAAAAAAAAACCCACGTGGGCAGTCGACAGGTTTGAGTTGCCGTAGTGACCATGGGAGGTTTGGGAACATGTGACAGAATGGAATATTGAAAACAAGACCCTTTACACCTTTAATTGGTTCTTTCACCAGACATAGACACACACACACACACACACATACACATGCACAGACAGTGATGAGCTGAGGCCTACAGCATCGCACAACGTAACATGAAAATGTCACTTTACACACACATTCACACACACACACTGTTCTGTGCAAACTTAATGCCCTCTATTTTTTGGCTGAAATAGAATTTTCCCATATTTTTTATTGTCCTCGCCCTAGGCCTAAATAATTTAATCATTTTTTTCTTAAGAGAAAGTCTGCACAACATACATTCGCTTAGGCGTCCATACTCTAAGAAACTGGACATAATGAGCACATTCTGAGTTAATTCTACAGCACTAAGAGGTTCTTTTGCATTACCCAGCCATGATAGTGGCTTTTTTTTTTACATCTACATAAAATGTAGATTTTTTTTGGCTTTAATGCAAATTAAGATGTTTATAATATTGTTTTCCTGTAAACATTGACTCTGTTGGAGAATGCATGGTGCGTTTTGACCCTTCCGGGGATGAGTCGTTTCTCCTGTGTCTTTATAGGGTAGTTGTATTAGTAAGTCAGATGTAAACATGTATGTCATTTAGAATTATTAGCATTGTTATTTCTATGACGCGCTTTCCAATAGACATGCAAGCAGCTTCACAAAGAATGCAATAATAGTGGTTGTCCCTAATGAGCAAGCCGGTGGCAAGAAAGTTGGAAAAAACCTTAAGAAGAACAGTCCTCAATAGAAAACCCATCCTCATCTGTAGGACACAGCATGGCTTTGTTGGTTACTGTTAATGGTGATGATGATCAAATGCAATGTAAACTGTGACCTTGTGTCAGTGGAGCAGACTGAATTCTGATCCATCCTCGTAGCTCCTTCAGTTCAATGAAAGAGGCAGGAAACTGATCACTCGTACCTCCAGGGAAAGAGAGGAAGAAGGGCGGGGTATGGATTAATAAGTGAGTTGTTGTGTAAAAGTTAAGAACATATTGTGTATTTGGGGACTCGAACAAGACTATTATGTCAAAGAGTTTTGCAGAATATAGTATAAAGCTATGCAATTTTGGACAGAGCCATTGTTTCTTTGTGTTCTAGTGGTTTGAAACAGGGTTGAGAATCGGGTTCTTTGTGGTCTTCTACAGCTTTGAAAGCTGCTGCCATGTTTAGGAGGAGTTCAGTAATGCTACACCTTTTGTTACATAATGTATTGTCATGTTACACCAGTAGCATGTCCTGCTTAGTAAAGAATTCTATCTATAATAATGCACATGTCGTGAGGTAAATAGTCTGAAGTTGGAACTGTAGGATGTCATGTGGGTCCTATGATTTTTCTTTTCCATTGCAAAACAAGTGAATCGATACTCAAAATCAAAGATTGTGTCAATTATGGCCCGACAATGACATACAATTGTCACATACTATATAGGATGTAGAGAAACATCCCTAACCCTTCCTGCTCCAGGTGTGCTGCATCATAGCTGACCATTTTAACTATACCAGGGGTGGGCAATCTCGATCCTGAAAGGCCGGTGTTCTGCAGAGTTTAGCCCCAATTTGTCTCAATACACCTTTCTGGTTTTAAGTATGTCGATTAAGTTCTTGGTTATTTAATTAGGATTGGAGCTTAACTTTGCAGGACACCGGCCCTTCAGGACAAAGATTGCCCATCCTTTTACCATTGTAGTATGGTATATATTCATGTATGTGACAATACATTTGGAATTTAATTTAACTGACTATTTAAAATATGTTTTCGTGCAGTTTGCCTTTATTTATAGGATAGACAGAAATGAAATTAGGGGGACAGAATAAAGGGGTGGGACCGGTGGCAGAAATCAAGGAAAGGGCCCGTGTCAGAATCAAACCCGAGTAGCCAGAGCACAACTGTGCAACGGTGCCGGCCCATTTCTGCACTGTTTTGGCGGTATATATCACATGATGTCAACTTGGTGATTGTAGTACATCAGAACATTTAATTACACTTTCAACAAACATCTATTCATCATCTATATTCGCTTATTAATTCGGGTTCACAGGTTCTCTCAGCTTTCTGAAGGGTGAAAGGCAGGAGGGGGTAGGTCGACAGTTGATCCTAAGGCCAAATACACATCCACTCCTATGGGTAATGTAGAACTAATCAACCCAATGCAATGTTTTTGGACTGTGGAATACTTACTGCTTGTCTACTGGTGCTTGTTTTTGGTGTTGAATATCCTGTTCAGTACAAATTCCTGAATGATTGACTGTATTGCTGTAGGTTGCAGCTTGCTCAGAGCAGAAGCTTCAGTCAGATATTGTTTAAAGCTTCTTCCTGAAACTTTCCATTCTTTATTTCACTTCTCCATTAGAAGTGTGGAATGCAGCAGGTTTGTTGTTCTCCTAAGGGGGCCTCTCTTTTCACTACAGGCTGCAGGTAGATTTTGTAATTGCATTGTGTTCGTGACCCAAGTTTTTTCTCCAAGTAGACAGCAGTGCTCGATAAGGAGGCGTTAACACTGCTCCTGGAACATTCTGTTCTCATGTAGAGCATTTTTGCTGGGTTGAGAAGAAGTAGCCACAGGCTACCTTAATCTCCCTCTGCATCCGTGCTGCACAGGGAGATGATACGGAGCGAGCGGTGTAGAAAAGAATGAAGCTCGGCATGCTTTCGCTTCTTTCCCAATCTTGCATCATAGAAAAATCTCCCTGCCAGTTCTCCTGGGTAAGGCATTTATGAGATAATGACAACAGCAACTTACTGCCTTTGGGAGACCATAGATGCCAGCTAGTCCTTTATTTATTTTTGCTTCCCTTTTTTTTCTTTAAAATCCCATCAAACAAAAAAATGCAAGTTGGTGTTGAAAGCTTTCTTCCTTTATGTTCCAAATGCAAAAAAGGACTATTGAAGTAAGTGTGCAAAGCTTGAAAAGCTTTTTGGCCTTTTAGCTTTTAGTGTTATTACTAGTGCTGCCAGACCTTCTGACTCATGGTAGAGGGTCTCGACTCCATAGTTGCTTTTTATTGGCTGAGAGGGCATGTAAACCAAGCAGTCACAGGGCCCTTAACCCCATTTGCTCAGTTGTATGAAAGAGGTAAGTTGCTCTGGTTCAAGGCTTCTACCAATTTTTATAAATGTAAATTTGGAAGAATCTATCATCTTCATCAGCACCAGGTACCGTAGAGCTTTGCGACAGCTTTTCTCCCTAAGATCCAGTAGAATCCAAACAAATCACAGAAACTCTGAAAATTGTTTTCAGTTTTGGGTATCTTTTGCATTAGCTATTTAACTGGCAGTTTGTGGTCATGGCGTTTGAGGCTAAAACTAAGTCATCATTCGGAGTTAGACAGACCTATTTATATTATACTCCCGGTGAAAATATCCTCACGGCGATAATTTACTTGCAGTAATATAATCAGTGATAATATATTCACAGTAATAATAATAACTCTGTGATCTTAACTCAGTGATAGCATACTCACAGCGATGTATCCTCACAGTGACATGTGCACAATACACCTTGTCCAGTCTATAACTGTTGAAAATCCAACAGAAAAATGTGACTTTTTGGTGTAATTAAATTGAATCCTTTCTTATGAAAACCCCAGCCACGTGTACACAGCATCTACTTTAAAGACGTCAAACAAAAATTAAAGTAATAACGCTGAAAACTAAGAGGCCGAGAAGCTTTTAAAGCTTTTCACACTTATTTTCACACTGGTGTTTTTTTGTGAGCAGCTGAAGGACTATAAACTAAACTTATTTTTCTCTTTTGTAAGACTGGCGTCCTTTTAATATTTGCATGCAGTCAGGTTGTAATGTAAATATCCACTTGATGTTTGCTTCCACTGTACCAATTTTATATGCATGGCTGTATGGCTGATATAAATGGATGATATAAATGGATGGTAGATAGATGGTTGGTATTAATGAATGCTGGTGTAGATGGATGGCTGGTATAGATGGATAGATAAAGGCTGCATAGATGACAGGATAATATGGCTGGATAGTTGAGTGGAAGGATGTGTTGTTGGATTGGTAGGTGGATGGCTAAATAGGGGGACGGACAGACAGATGATTGATTTATTCATTTATTTTTTATTTATTCCAATGGGAAAGTTACAAAAAAATAAGTACTCAAATATGGCGGCGTAGTGGTTAGCACGGTCGCCTCACAGCATTTCTTTTTTGCTGTGTACTTCACTTAAGGAGGAGAAACACGTCTTTTGTGTCTAACATATAGTCATAACATAGTCGTAGACTATAGAGACGGATGAAAAGAATCAGACAGCTTTTCAAAAACACTATTTATACTCTGACTGTAAACTCTTTAAACATTAATATAGGATTTTTTTCTATAGGTGGTATTTTCTATATTCTGGTATATGGTATATATGATATACCACTGAATTTGCTATGATACACTGATTTTATTTATTTATTAACGCCATTAAATCTAATTCAGTTTAAATCCATAAAGTGAAAAATGTTATTTTATTAGATTATTTAAAGTGCCAACTTAAATAATCTAATAAAATAAAATACCATTTCTTATGTATTTAAACTAAATTAGATTTAATGGCATTAATAAATAAATATTTAAGTGCCAACTTGCCCTGCGATGGATTGGTGACCTGTCCAGGGTGTACCCCCTGCCTCTCGCCCAATGTGCGCTGGAATAGGCTCCATCAGACCACCGTGAGTTCGGGCATAATCGGGTATAGAAGATGAATGAATGAATAAAAATGCAAACTTCACTCTAAAATTAGTCATAATGTCGTTTGAATTTAAAAGAAAATGATCAATACCTGAGTTGGTTAGGATGTGATTCAAATAACATGATTTTTTTTTACCCCTTTTTATCTAATCTGTTGATATTTAATAATGATAATAATAATTTTTTTTTTTTTTATTATTTTAGAGGGGTATTTATTGCCTTTACTTATTGAACAGACTGAGATGATGCTGTTAATGCTCATTACATTAATTACATATTTTTAGTACCAATACATTTTTGGCTCGATTTCCATGCAGGGGCCTTTCTTTGGTTGCATTTTTTTCCTGTGCTTGCTTGAGTTCACGTTTCCTTCCACAGTCAAAAAAACATGCATGTCAGGAAAATGAGTAGGTAATCGCCATTTAAAATAGCTAAAAGTAAGGCACAGAACATGGGCTAAGGTCTGTTCAAAGCCCAGTTGTGACATTTGATAATACAGTTCTGTTTTTTTTTTACTATTACATTTAAGCGATGACTGTAGTGTAAGGCAGTAGGCTGAATATGAGTTTTGGGCCATAAGCCATAAAATCACGAGACACTTGTAATCTGGAAGCTGATGTATTGTTCACTCACTCTAGACTAAAGTTTTAGGGACCTGGATATCCGGTACCATTCATTACCATGTCTGTCTTGTCAGCTCTGTGTTTTTCTTTGTTACTTTTTACTTAATGTCTACCTTTCAAAAGATTTGTTTATATGTTTTCAAGCCATAAAATAAAGGAATTATTTAAAGGATTAATTCAAACATTAGTCAAAGAAAAAATCTTATAACGATCAATAACGTCAGAATATTCACTGATGAAATGCTGGAATTGTCCTTAACAAGAAATTTAAAGTTTTTACCTTTTACTTTTAAGCTTTTAGCAATACAGATGACATCATCAGAACATTTTAAATACACTTCACTACTATTTTATTACACGTCTGCCAGCATGAGAAATGTAATTAATAATAAAGTTAATATCAAGAAACACGCCCATAGTTTTTGTCTGTTTATTTAGTCGAGTCTAATGTTATATAAATAGCTACGCATTTTTTTAGCTCAGGATAGGCAAAGTAGTAGGTTTGTGAGCTCTAAGCCAATAAATCTTTTATGTAAAGCAAAAAAAAAACCATTAAAAACAAAAGTAAAGTGGTTGGGTAAATGCAACCGCTGCTAAAGACTAAACTTGGGTTCCGGATGAATGATTGGCATAAGAAGACAGGATAATTACTTATGTAAGAGGTTTAATATGCTTGACAGGGAAGGAAATCAGACCCATTAGTGCCTGTTCATTCTAATGAAGTGCTATTGTCAAACTTTCACCACAGATATCAGTAAATACTGCACCATCTTATTGTGCTCTGTGTCTATGCAGGTTTTTCGCAGTGGAGAAGGCATGGGCATACGACTAGACAGCGCCTCAGCTTTCCAGGGTGCCGTGATCTCACCGCACTACGACTCTCTTCTGGTTAAAGTTATAGCCAGTGGGAAAGACCTTCCAGCCGCCTCTGCTAAAATGAGTCGGGCCCTTGCTGAGTTCCGAGTGCGTGGAGTCAAGGTAAGAGCCTAATACTTGGCTTTAGAGTTTAGTCAGGTGGCCACGGTCATTGTATGGGTCTACTGCAATATGTGGCAGTTCACCTGCAGGGCCTTAAAGCATATGGGAAATGCTAGGCGTGCTATTTCCTTTTTCTTTTCGAAGCGCTCGTGCTCTGGAGGCATCGGGCGTAGCTAAGCAACCATCAAATGCACTCTCCACAGTACATTACTGTAACGCTGCTAAAGAATTTATAGAGAAAAGAAAGCTATCTGAATTTTTTGTGTAATGGAAAAGGTAAGGAAACTTTTTAGTTGTTTTTTTGTCACAGTATATGCTGCACGATTGTGGTATCCAAAAAAGTTTACATGGCATAATTAATTTATGAACCTCCTCAATTAATTGAAAAATAGATTTAACAAGATTGTGTTTAGTAACTTTCATTTTCTTTCCTTTCAATTATTAGTTATTGTTTGTTTTTAAGTATCATAATGATAATAATAATGTGCAGTGCGGTGGCATAATGGTTAGCACGGTAGCAACACAGCAAGAAGGTCCCGGGTTCTAAACCTAGGCAAGAGGTCATTCTGTGCAGAGTTTGCTATTTACATTCATATTTACATTTACACCATTTGGCAGACGCTCTTACCCAGAGACTTACAACTGAGCAATTGGGGGTTAAGGGCCTTGCTCAGGAGCCCACAGTGGTGGCTTGGTGGTGCTGGGAATCGCACCCCGGTCTTTCTGGTATCAGTCCCACACCTTAACCACTAGGCCAGCCCTTCCCCACTATTCTCCCCATGCTTGTGTTGGTTTCCTCCCACAGTTTAAAAACATGTAAACTAGGTTGATTGATGACCTAGAATTGGCCATAAGAGTGAGTGTGGGTGGTTGTTTGTGTATGCGTGTCCCTGCGACCTGTCCAGCATGTACCCCTGCCTTTCACCGCATGTGTGCTGAAATAACCCCTGTGACCCAAATATTGTTAGGGAATAAATGGGTTTAGAAGATAATTAAATGAATGAATTAGTGCTCCAAAGAATCTGTAAGTGAGCTGTTTCCTATACAGAATACAAGATATTGCGTATACGCAGGCAGTAAAAAACATGAACAAAATAATGAACATCGCTTTCCGTAAAGAATCCGGAGTCATTAAGGGTTCTTATAAAAATCCATGATTTGGTTCATGAATGATACATCACTTCCTCTTTTGTAGTAAGCCACGATTATGCGAGCGTACATTTTCTTTGGAAAATATATTGAAAGTAAGAGCTGACAAAAATATAAAATCTCAAGTGAAGTCCATATTCTCACAAGGGGGTGTTTTGTTTAAAAGAAGCCTAAAGAAACAAATGTAGCCTAAAGAAAGCAGTTTCCGTCAGTCAGACTATTAACACATGATAAGGCAAAAGCGCTGTAGCAGTAGCAGCTCCGAGACATGTGCATGTTTAGCGTAACAGTTAGATGTTTACAGCACAAACGCCTTAGTCAGGAGAAGATTCAGAGCTCAACAGCCTGCCTCATGAGAAAGGGGAAAAGGGGGGTGGTGGTAAAAGTGAACGGTGTGGATGTTTGCATGGTGTAGCTTTGGTTAGATGAGGGCTTCTCCAGCTAGTTAGGAATCTGTCTGTTTTTACACACATTGCACTGAAGCAGAGATGAAATTTTTCTGATTAAAGATGTGGGAGGTCAGATCTTGAGTCTAATTATATGAAATGAGTCACACTAGCCTGTAGTCCACACACACACACACACACACACCTACCGAGACACACACACACACAAATGGTTTCTACGAACATCTTCCGACTATAAATGTGAGAGTAAATTAAAAAGCACTGATCCCAGGTCATGGTTATTCTGTTGAAATCTTGAGGAGGACCGAGGAGATCAGAGGGGTTTATTTAGGTCATGTGTTTTTTCCTCAGTCAGCGTGAAAAGAAAATGATGTGGAATTTTGTTGTGTGAGAGCTGCAAAGTAGAATGTGGAGCTTTTTGTGTCCTTTTTTTTTTTGGGCCAGCGCTGAATGCTGCCTTTGATAAAGATGTGCAAGTGTGTGTATGTGTTTGTGCAAGCTAGTGTGCCTTAATGCAAGCCTGTGTGTGAGAGAGTGTGTTTATGTCTGAGCGAGGAAGTGTCAGCGGGCAAGTAAGCGTATGAGAGAGCGTGAACATGTGTGAGCGAGCTGCAGTGTGTGTGAGTGGGCGACTGTGAGAGCAGCAGTTATGGTATAGCTGAGGGTTAAAGTGCTGAAGAGCCGAAGAACCTTTTAATCTTGTAATTATTATGGACCTTGCGTTTTGTCACCATATCATATTTTCCCTATCTCGGTTGTTCTTGATCTTCTCTACTCTCACGTCATGTACACCACACACAAACACTCTCTCACACACACACACAAACACACAGCTTTCTTCTTGCTCAGTCAAGTGGGGGGGGGGGGTGGAATCTTAGGCCCCTTTCAGTTTTGAACAAAATGAGAATCTTTTCTGTATACACACACACTAAAAAAAACCCTTTAGCTTTTTTTCTTTTCTTTGTTATTTCCTGCTGCTGTTAGAACAACTCAGTGTGTTGTTTATTAGAGCTCAGAAGCCGCTGTGCTGTGTTGTAGCAGGCATTTCATTTCATTTCATCTTCTGTACCCGCTTATTCCCGAATCCGGGGTCACGG
>JAOTQW010027265.1:0-19185 GCA_026260075.1 Sisor rabdophorus
ATAGGGCGAGAGGCAGGGGTACACCCTGGACAGGTCACCAGTCCATCGCAGGGCATTTCCTTCATGTATTTAGAAATAAGTAACTAGACAAAAGGTTAGTCAAGTCATTTCAATCAATCTTAGCCCAACTCAATCCCCGGCACCTGTCACATTTGTATGTTAATCCAATGTTACTAAGCCCAGCTGAGTCGCATTCTAGAAACCAGATCAATCTTATTGACAGTCTTTCATCCAGAAATGAGATCATAAATAGTGAGGCCGGATCACGGCTACGGAATCTGATCCTTCTTTTTCCAGAGGTAAGTGAGAGACTGTTACACAAACCCACAGAGAGAGAGTGAGGGGTGGAGAGCATGGAGAAGCAAAATCTGCTTTTCTGTCTGCTTGTCTAACATGTGACCTGTTCGAACAATAAATTTATGGCATGTAGGGAGGAAAGGTCAGAGGTCAGAATTGTCAGACGTTAAAGAGAAGCGTTCTGGGAGGGTTGAGAGCAATGACTAAATAGAGTTTTAAATAAAAAAGTTCTTTTTTTAGGCATTGTGTTTAACCTCGGGTCACCCAGCCGCATTCGTGTGTGTTGAGTAATTAATATGTTGCTCTACAAAGCAGCTAAAGTGGACCAAAGTAGCAGCCATTTAACAGCTCATCCTTTAGTTTGTCTTGCTCAAGAGAAATTGAATAGAAATCGATTAAAACAGAAAGACAAAGGAAGAGTGACGCAGCTTAAAATGTGTCCGTTTGTGTGTTAACCCATGCGCACTGCACAGTTTTACTTGATCAATTTAAGGATCTTAATGGCGATTATTTATTGCATTGAGTTTTTTTAATATGGTGCAAAAACCTGCCGCCACATTAGAAGAGAAGGTACTGAACGCGACTGCTGTACTATAAATCAATAGATCATCGTGTTTAGCTGTGTCTGAGTCATTAATCTTTTGTTTTGCGAGTTTAACACAAGTCTTGATGACAGCATTTATCTAGCACATGTGACAAACATCGTTTTTAAATACAGAGCGTTTGTGCAAAAGTGTCAGATGGATAGACTGATTTTTTTCTCCCAGTGGAACAATGCTTTTTTTTTGTAAATTTTGTGACCAAGTGGCATAGAATGGCTCCCCCTGCTGCACTTTGGGTGTTTATTTTTAGATTATAGTCCAGGTAAGGACAGACTAGTATACTAGTATACTACATTTCCTATTTGCGGCTGTAGGGATGTGGACTATTCTGTGCTATGGGGGGAAAAAAACAATGAGGAAGATGATAGGAAAAAGCAGACTAAATGTACTATATTAGTCTGCAAGTATGATGGATCAAACGCTAGCATACACAGTGTAACGTGCTTTTTAGACTGCCTACAATATTAGATACAATCAACAGGGGGGGGAAGATTTGGAAAGGGATAAGAATGTATATATAAATGCAGATTGGACCAAGATCAATGTGACCGCTAACACTGCTAATATTATCGTGTATGATGTGGAGACATGGACAATCCTGTATTTATCCTACTGTATTCTATAGATTTCCTCCTACAGCTATTTCTGTTGACCTTTAATGCTAAATACAAATGAAATTATTGCACTGTGGTATGTATGCTGAATTCCTTTGCCGCTGTGAACGTTCGCTTTAGGAAACCCCAAGTTATACCTCGTTATTTTGTCCCATTCAGTTCAAAGTCCACTCGGCAGCGAAGCCGATTTTTTTTCTGTTAAACATGCCTATAATGGAGGAAAACCTTGCACATCCTCTATTTCTTATCAAGCCAGAGCAGGAGATTCTGCTTTCAGCATGAGCTGGCAGCTGGTCCGTATTTTAATTGCCTAGTTAGAATGGGTGAGTACTGTCATATGATAAACATTTTTAATTTGCATATTAATATCACAGGTTTATTTACTATTGCTGTTAACAATGTCACCTGAAAAGCATTAAATATGGAAATGTAGATTATAGTTTGTGTAAAGGGCAGTTTTGTGGCATCTTTTGCTGCGATTGAACTGCATTTGAGTTAGTCGGTACCTCCTGACCATAAAAAAGATTATGCTATATAGGGCTCCATGATGATAGGGGGAGGGGGCAGACATTCATTGATTCATTCATTCATCTTCTATACCCGCTTATTCCCGAACTCATAGGCACACATAGGACGAAAGGCAGGGGGTACACCCTGGACAGGTCACTAGTCCATTGCAGGGCCACACGCACACAACCACATGCATTCAGCAGTCTCACCAGTCAACCTAATGCACATGTTTTTGGACTGTGGGAGGAAACTGGAGTACCCGGAGGAATCCCACGCAAGCGCGGGGAGAACATGCAAACTCCGCAGAAAAAGACCCCGGGATTCGAACAAAGGACCTTCTTGATGTGAAGCGACTGTGCTAACCACTATGCCACTGCGCCGGGCTCAGCCATCAGTATACTTATTTTTTCATTCTATTAATATACTGCAATATGAAAAAAATACTCTCTAGATGAGTTTTGCTAAGAATTGGAGACTGCTGGAGCCGATCATAGCACATAAACAACCGCACAAATTTACATTTACCCTTGTGGGCAATTAGGAATCACCAATTAACCTAATTTACATGTTTTTGGACTGTGGGAGGAAACCGGATTACCCGGAGGAAACCCACATAAGCGTGGGGAGAACATGCAAACTCCACACAGAAAGACCACTAAACCACAATTATTTTCTATACACCATTGTTTCCTAATTGAGAATTAACTGCGCTTTATACGGTGAAGTCTATGCCGTGTGATTTGAGTGACACTTTATTATATTACTTTACTATCTATTCTATGTGCACTGCGATAGACCAAAGATATAAATTAAAAATCTTTTTCCAGAGATTCAAAAACAGAAATGAATAATGAAGTGTAAAATCACACAGTACAGAATTCACCGTATAAATTAAGTGCAGTTAATCTGTGATTGGGAAAGTTGCCTGACATGTTCATCAATGCATTATTACACTGTAATGTGGATAATTAAGATGCACACATTGTGATGTCAATGCTAAAATGATATATCGTGCAGCCCTGGTTCTATATAGTATGATTGTGTGGTATTAATTAAATTAAGACATACTACATCTGCCATTTTATTACGGTGTAGGTCCATGATCTACGTCCTTACAAAAGTGGATGGATAATGTTTAAATTAGAGGATAATTTAACAAGTACAGTTTAACCACAAGGAACAATGTTTATGTTCCTGAAGTACTTATAGATACTTTTAACACAACCATTTTAGCTTTGTCGTGTCTCTTGTTTGGTATCATGTGTCAGTAAACTGTCCATCAGACTCCTAGTTTAAAATCCGGACAGTGGCTCAAATGGTTAAGGTTCCAAGTTGTTCATTGGAAGACCTAGGTTCACCACCACCACCTCCTCCACCACCACCATCCAATTGGCCCAATTATTTTGTATTGTTTTACAGGGCTAAAGAGACTTTTTAAATACTACATACCACCATTTTACATTCAGTGAAGCTTCTATATCTCAGCATGATTTTGGTGCAGATTTTTCTGGCGTCAGGCGGTGTTAAATATCTGCTGCTGATGATCATATGACACTATGGAAGGATCTTGTGAAAGAAAGCCAGAAGCTTTGCTTATGGGTGTCTTGTATTGACTGAAATACAGGGTACATTCTGTCTTGGCTGTTTGCACTTTTCTAGATGATTGTTTTTCCTTTAATAACTGCAAATGTTCTGCTGGTGTGAAGATTATTGCTCTGAGGCTAAATCACTCTGAATCACTGTTGTTTTTGTTTTTTGCCAAACATCTCTCATCTGCTACTCTGTGAGCTGTACTGTCTACTAATAAGACCAGCAGAAAACTCTAAAAAAGAATTTTGCTTTTATTTGTAAAGCTTGTATTTCAGTGTAGCTTGCACATGCATTCGATGCTGTTTTTGTCTTGTAGTTGTGTGTTGCAACTTGGGGTTTTGGTGTTCTTGTCTCTGATCTGTGGAATGCTTGCTATGAATGCTTTCATACACTGTGTATGAAAGCGTGAGTTTAAAGGTTTAGTAATGATCACATGGCTACTTGTGTCCTGATCTCATTATTTTTAGAGGCGTTAATGTATTTGTTTGCCTATTAACCTCAACCGATGGGTATGTTCATGATTGACAGATTGTGATTGTATAAAATGATAACGGTTTAGCTTGGAACAGATTTTTCTTTCCCTGCCTGTTGACACTTATTTATTGACATATCTCCTGAGCGAGACGGACGGACGGCGAACTAACTGACTGACTGAGCCTGAGCAAGACAGTTAACAGACTTGCAGAGAGCCTGAGCAAGATGTACAGAAGTAATTGAAGCTTTAAAAATGGTAACATTGTAAAATGGGTTGTATTTTTTATAATAAATGTATAATTAGAAATAGATTACTTCTTGTACTGGGTATTTGATCTTTTTTATTGTTTTTCTTACTCTGTTATAAAGCCATCTTAGCAACTTTTTTGCTCTGTGGAAATAAAAGTCACACTGAATAAAATCTACCAAATGCTATAAATGTTAGGCTGTCCCCTTATGGTTTCATCATCATAACTGTTAGGCATGGAATTTTTTTCTCTGTATAATGACAAGGTATCTCTAGTCTTGTCCATGTGTTAGACACTAGACATATGGTTCACACAGGTCACACAGTCAGTAATGGTATATTCCCTTTAAAGCCAATGTCAAAAACAGGAGGAGCAGCCACACCTTTAACTCCTTAGTTGTACATTGCCTCCCCCTGCTGGTGGCCTCTCACTAACAGATAACTTTAAAGTCAGTTTCATTCATTCATCTATGCCCGCTTATTCACTAACTCTGGGGTCTGGAGGGCAAGAGGCAGGGGTACACTCTGGACAGGTTGCCAGTCCATCGCAGGGCCAAAACATACATGAACAACCACACACACACACACACACACTGGCTCCTATGGGCAATTTAGAATTACCAATCAGCCTAATGTAATATTTTTGGACTGTTAGTAAACCCACACAGGGAGAAAATGCAAACTCCTAAAGAAGGACCTTGTGGCAGGGAATTTTAACCAAAAATTTCGGGTTGCATGACCGTTTATTTACAAGGCGGCAAAGTGGTTCCAACCTTTCAGTGTGGAGTTTGCATGTTCTTCCCGTGCTTAGGTTTACTCCGGGTACTCCTTGTCATCTTCCACAGTCCAAAACATGTATGTTAGGTGAGCAAGTATGGGGTGGCCTAGTGGATAAAGTGTTGGACTGATAGCAGAAAGACCGGGGTTTGATTCCCAGCACCACCAAGCCACTACTGTGGGCTTCTGAGCAAGAGCCTTAACCCCAATTTGCTCAGTTGTAAGTCGCTCTGGATAAGGGCATCTGCCAATGCTGTAAATGTACGAGTGTAAAGTTGCTATGGATATAGCCTAACGATAAACAAAAAGAAATAAATTGATACCGCTGTCCAGTAAATTAATGAACTTCAAAGAAAAATGAAAATATCAGTAACATTTACTTAAAAGATTAGAAAGTAACCAAACATATTTCAGTTAGTTTGTATCGACTGTAGAAATTCGATTCAAAATTAAAACACTGAGGGGTTGTTTATTCAGGGCTACAGTTTGCAGATTTCTGGTGATGGATTCCTACGGAAACAAAATGTAACTGCAGTTAGACTGAGTCAAACCAGTCAAATTGCAAATTATTTTGCTTGGTCTGTGTTCCAGTCTCCGCCAAACAAGAAGCGTAAGCTGGAGAAGGCGCGTAAGCCTCTGACCTTCACTGTGGTAGAAGCCACCGCGGCAGCACTACACTCTCAGGCACTTTCCAATGGCCAAACACACACCAGCCACATGGAGAGTGTCACCTACTGGTTGGAGACCATTCTTACAGACCGGAAGGTACATCCCTGGCACACACATCCCTTCACAACATTATTCATTCATTCATCTTCTATAATAATTAGTGCCATCTACATTTCCACTGCTGAACCTTCCACACAAGGTGCAGGTGTATATTGTTGATTATATTATTCATTGCTAATAAGGATTATATCACCATTATTGCCAATACATTCATTCATTTTCTTTACCCGCTTATTCTTTAACTGGGGCATCCCAGCACACATGGAGAGAGAGGCAGGGGTACATCCTGGACAGGTTGCCGGTCCATTGCAAGGCCATACATAGACAAACCACCACACACACTCAAACTCACTCCTACAGGCAATTTAGAATCACCACTCAACCTAATGTGCATGTTTTTAACTGTGGGAGGAAACCAGAGAATCCGGAGTATACCCACACAGGTAGAACTTGCAAACAGCACATTAAAAACTTTTTGCTCGGGAATAGAATATCCCAGATTTTCTTGCTATCAGGAGACCGTGCTAACCATTATACTATCACGCCGCCTATTATTGCCAATCCAAAAAAAAAAAAGTATAGGTATTTTGGAATTAAATAATTTAATTTATCATTTTATGGGCCTGCAATAGCTTCATTTAACCAAGGTGATGCTGTAGCCAAAGACTATAATTTATTTATTCATTCGTCTTCTACCTGCTTATACCCTAATTTAGGTTCATGGGGCTATCTGAAAGAGTGATTTTAAAAAAGCTCTAAAGAGAAAGAATCAAGTTTCACAAAACAACAAATAAAATGTGGAAGTTATTTTAAAGAAAAAAAGTTAGGAAGTGTCTGATCAGCATCGGCCAAACACTAAAGTTTAGTCACATCACTGTTTTTTTTTTTTTTATTTTACTTTAAAGCAGCTTACATGTATGGCCCCTAACTCTGGATAATAGTATTTGCCAAACGCTGTAAATAAAAAGGAATAACCGTGTTACAATCTGTCCCCAGGTGTTGCACAACCGTGTGCCCTCCTGTGACTCTGAACTCAGCCTCTTTCTAACTGCTGTGGAGAACACCTGGGTCCACACTCGGCAGAAACGCCGCGAACAGAATCGACAGATTCGGGAGCTACCTAATGTCCCAGAAGCCTGTGCTCCCACTGCCGAGAGCACTGATCAAACACCCACACCGGACGTTGCTGAGTCTCACAGGAATGGCGACGAATCAAAGGAAAAACAGGACTCTAAAAAGGATACAGATGTCCCCTGTAAGACGTCCAGTGTATCCACTATTTCCTCAAACTCCAGCTTAGCCAACAACTTCCTGTTTAAGTGCCTGATGAATGTGAAGGTGGAAGACAGTGATGTACAGGATGTATCGGTTGAGATGCATTGGGTGGAAGGTCAGAATAAAGACCTTATGAACCAGCTATGCACATGCATTAAAAACTCGCTCTTTCGCCAAGTAGCCAAAAATGTTTAAAGCCACAATTTTAACACCATTTCAGCTCTGTATTTTTTCAATGAATTATTTTAAAAATACTGCACAAATTAACGTTTTGAGGCATATTGATGTCCGTACAATGCAGCACTAGAAACAGTGGTGACATTTGTTTTATTAAATGTTCATTTGGCTTTCTTACTTTTGTAATAAATTTTTAAATAATGGCAGCTTGGAATGTGTCTTTGTTTGAAAACCTTGGATTTCTTCTTTTGTCCTGCATTGTGTTGTTTATGCTTGCTTTTGTTTAGACTAACTAGTGCCTGTTGCTTATTCTGTATGCTAGATTTGTTTATGTAAACTATTGAAAAAGGAAAAGGACAGTTAGTTTGTAATTAAATTTCTTTTGGTTTTATTTTTTACACGGCACTGATCTTTTGGTCCTCTCATGGACATGTTTTCTCAGCTGGTAAGTGTCAATTTTAACCCGGTTTCTAAGGATTGCATAATTTCTAGTATCCTGTTGCGCTTGACTAATTTGATTTTGATTTACAGCTTTTTGGGAAGATGTTTGTACAGAGAGGCATTTCCTGTCTCTGGAATACCTCTGTGGTTTCCCAGCAGGAAATCTGGGCCAGCAGACAGAAGTCCTGAGCGATACTTGTATGGATAACAGGAAGGCAGCAGCAGTCAAGGAAGTAAGTGTGGGCAATGGCATTTTTCCAGAGTGGTGGGTCATGAGAAGTTTTCTGATCTTGGAGATAAATCATCCACTGTTATTTTTTGAGTGTACGAATATTCTGTTACAAGGACTGCTCCTATTCGTAAAACTTGGGAAAAATCATGTGACATTGAGAGAAACGAATGTGCTTACTTAAACATACCTGCTAGAGCTTGTGGTGACGTAGAAATCATGTATTGTTGAGTCTGGGTCTTATTTATGTTTTGACTCTATAGTTAATATAATATAGTTAATAATAAAAGTCAGTGTGTTTTTTTTTTATAGTCATTATAACTTGCCATGCTTAGTGTTGTTACCTTATATTCTGCTACAACTTTTAGTTGACTATAATTGATGTGATTTTTACCATATTTGCTGCTCTTACTGTATTTTTTTCATTAAAAAAATTGTTTTGGTATTCTTGATCTGTAATCTTTCAGACTAGAATTTAAGTATTTATTCATAGGGTCTTTACAGCACTTTTGTATATTGCTTGTATATTTCATAAAAATAAATATATAATTTAATTGTGTATAAGTCAAGGGCAACATGGCAGCTTAGTGGTTAGCACTGTTCCCTCACAGCAAGAAGGCCCAGGCTTCGATTCCTTGAGACTCTGTGCTTGCGTAGGTTTACTATGGGTACTCTGGTTTCCTCCCACAGTCCAAAAACATGGATGTTAGATTGACTGATGATTCAAAATTGCCTGTGGAAGGGAGGAAGTGAGGCGGACTAGTGACCTTACCAGGGTGTAAATCTCCTGTCTTTCACCGTTTCATGGAGCTGAAATAGGCTTCAACAGACCTCCGTGACCTAAATTAGGAATAAGTGGCTACAGAAGATTAAGTCAGGAACAGTAGCAGCTGTGAAAAAATGGAGATAGGTGTCTTAAACATAGAAATGGAAACTTTTAGTAATGCAGGACTAAAAATAGCTGATGGTGCATCACTTAATGATAGATACAATATTAATAATGTTGAGTGAACTGTTAAATGTACCATGAATCAGTTTAATTTGGTATTTATTTTTAGTAATTGTTTTCCTTCAAATAATTTATCCATTTATATTAATCTGATGCAGAGATGAAGGTCGTAATATCCATCTTGTCCATGTGAGGGAGCCAACTGGAAAACAAAGGCTTAATTTGCCTTGTCCAACTTTAATATAATAATAATAATAATAATATAGATTAGCTAAAAGTTGAGGGGCCCAGGCAGTCAATCAGACCCAACAGAAATGTTAAGGCAGACAAGTAGAGCTCATCTTTACAGACCTACACACTTTCTTCTCCACCTCTCTGAACACATGCACATGATACAATTTTGTATTACAGTGCAATGTTCTAAATTTAATGATAAATTGCAATATATTTTCCTTATTGTTAACAAAGTTAATAGTGTTCTTCTCCAGGGGTGGTACTAAATAACAAAAAAAACATTTATTAAAAAAACAACACAGTGAAACTGAAAGTGGATAAATATTTTGTCACTCTTTATAACAGAAATATGCTTTGCAATCTAAGTACAGAAAACATTTGATGCTGTTTGTTGTTCTTTTTTTCTTGTGTGTCAATCTGTGTGCATCAGACCAAAGGCTGGGCTTACATGTAGGGGCTTTTTTCAATCACTGCACATCTTTAGGTGTTAGACACAACTATACACACTCTCGAACTCCAGTGTCCTAACGTTTGCATTCACATTTACATTTCTGCCATTTGGTAGATTTTCCTACCCAAAATAACTTTTGTTTGTTTAGATTTATTTATTTCTTAGATTTACTCTGAGCACTTCAAGGGTTGTGTTTAGGGCAGCTTTCAGTGCTGGAAATTGAACAATCGTCTGAGCCCAATCTCGTCCAACCTTTTATCCACCTGAGCTACAGATAGGAAATATGATACATATTTCCAAACTGAGAAAAGTTGCCAATGTTTTTTGTCCCTGACTGAATCATTATTTGTTTTAAATTATAAATGATGAATCCTTCAGCTTTAATTTACTCGGGAAAACATTTCTGATGCCTGAAAGTATCTGGGCTTTGAACCCAAGCACCCAGAGCCTGGACTCTATTCTCGACCTCTTTCCTGTTAAAAATAAGACTGAGAGTGTTCCACTTTACTTGGATGTCAACCCTGTAAAGATCCCGAGGCATCTAAAGATGTAGTGGCTCCAGTTGGATTCAGAATGCACGATGATTGCAGTCAAGGTTGCAGTTTAATGCATCATGGTTGCAGTTTAAAAAGGCTCTGACTTATTGATCGGGATGGCTAGGAAGACCTAGGTTCAAGCCCCACCATTTCCCAAGAAGACACAAAAAACCTGGGTTTTGGCCCCATCAACACCAAGGAAGGGTGGGAATACCAGGTTCAAGCCCCACCACTGCCAGCCAGCCACTGTTGGGCCCTTAACCCTTCTTACTCCAGGAACGCTGTACTATAGCTGGTTACGTGCTCTGCTTTGTCCTTATAAACTAATAACATACAACTATAAGCCGAATATTTTAGCTTCTTATATAAATTGTTACATTTAATTATTATTAGTTTGATTAGTTGGGTTTTCTACCTGCTGCAGTAAGTGCCGGTGTAGGACCACCGCTCTGATGGGTTTTAATGGTCGAGCTGTTCGACCTGTAGACGTCAAACCCGCCGAATGTCGCTCACGTGAGCGGTTACCATGCCGTCCATTCTCTCCTCCTATTGGCTGATCCAAGCTGTTCTTTTATTTATTACGGACACGCATGACTGCGCAACTATCTTGGATAAAACCCGGAACGACTTAGGAAAAATGTAGATCTGCTAATGACTGGTCGAGTTGCAGCGTTTTAAATGTTGCAATGAGGAATTATTATTAACAACAATATTAATAAGGAATTAGTGAAGCATATATAACAAAAACAGAGATCGAAATCACAAAAGTTTACAGAATAAAGGCTTTACAATATTATATATTTTAAATACTTATATTATTATATTACTTATTTCCTCATTCAATAGTTGAAAATGTCATTTCTGATTAGTGTTTCTGTGGTACAGAGTTTGTTTATTTATTAGTTTATTTAATTCTGATACTGTAAAACAGTGAAATGTATTTTGTTGTAAAATCCGCTTCGCGTTTTGGATATATCCGGACTGGGCGGAGTTATGTGCCGACTGGGCGGGGTTGTAGGCGTGGCTAACGTCTCGCGGTTTGTGCCGTGGCCCTACGCGTCCATTGATCAGGCGCTCACAGCCCGCCATCTTGTTGCGGCTTTACTACGTGTGTAAAGGAGTTCCTACAAGGGGGGGGGAACAAGTTGCGTCTTTTTTTTTCTTCCTCCCCTTTCTTTTAAGTAAAAATTCAAAGTGCCAAACGGAGATATATATTTATTAATCCAAAGCAGGAACTGCTCATCTATTTTTTTTTGCGGAATAAAATAACACAACGGAGATGAGTATCGAGACGCTCCTGGAGGCAGCCAAGTTTTTAGAATTGCAAGCCCAGCAACAACAAAAAGCACGTGGTAAGAAAAGTGTACTTCTGTGCAGGACGGTGTGCGTGGAAGGGATCCCGAAGAGCTGCTGTATCTTTAACCTTTCACTTTACCTACTGATGGGGTCCGGTTAAAATCTGAACCACTGTCGGAAAGAGCAATGGATACTACGCTGATTGGGCAGAATAAATCTTATTCTAAATGATTCTAAAGGCTTAAATCATTTATTCCCAAAGAGAATTATTATTAAATTTAAAAATAATGCAATGCGCGACATTTACTTGCGACTAAAATGTGCAGTGGCTTTAAAGCGTTGGGTAATGACTCGTTTGCGCCTGTAAAATGTTTTACATTCTTATAAAATACCCGTACAATTACATTTTTAATAAAATAAAATATTAATTGTATACATTAAAATCTTTCTTGACATGGTTTTAGTTCAAAAACATCTGCATTGCTCTTAAGGGCGGTGGCGATTGACTGCGAACTACGTGTGTGTGTGTGTGTGTGCGCGCGCGCGCGCGCCAGTTGCGTTTTTTTAATGACTCGTCATTGGCATCGTGTCGTATAACACGTGTTAAAACTGCTCCTGTTTTGACCGAAGTCTTTAAAAAAAAACAACAACTTTAGTCTGAATTGTAACTTTAGTAACTACATAAAATTTCTAGTTGACACACTTGTGTTTTGACTCCTGTTTGTTCGGACTGACGCGGAACGGGCGTTCCGGGTTGTGACGTGTACATGTAACCACGCCCTCGTAGTAGAATCCGCGTGGCAGTAACTCCGCCTCCACGGCCATGTGCCTGACAAAAAAGCGCGTGCACTCTGTACTGACTCAGTGAAAGTAGTCCATACAGAGTTGTGGTTAAATATTTAGTCAACTTATAACTTAAATAATAAAGAGTATCTTTAAATCGAAATGGGTTTTTTTTGTGGGCTGTGGAGACTTAAGAATCATCGTTTCTGCCTGTGTTAATGTCAGATATTTCCTGTTGCTTGCAAGTGGGTTGCTATGGTAACTGGATACCCCTTCCCCAGGCACTTGGTATCCGCCTGCTTGTTAGAGGAGCATCCTACTGCCTGATTGGGGGTGGGTAGCTTCATGATCAGCTGCTGTAACTTGTAGGCCACTGGTGTAGCATCACAATTGCCTTATAGGCATCAGTAGAGCCGCCATACTGGAACATTGGTTAGATTCCTGGCAAGAAGTCTTTTTGTGTGGCGCTTAAATGGGTTTTCTCCAAGTGCTCCAGTTTCCTCCCACAGTCCAAAAACATGTACATTACTGGTGGTTTACTGGTGATACTAAATTGCCCATAGGAGTGTGTGTCTGTTCGGTTGTTCATCTATGTGTGGCCCTGCGATGCACTAGCGACTTGTCCTGGGTGTACCTCTGCCTTTCGTCCTTTGTGCGCTGGGATAGGCTCCAGCAGACCTCCGTGACCCAGAGTTAGAAATAAGCAGGTATAGAAGATGAATGAATAAATCCCAGAATTGGGTTGCAACTAAATATCTATCATAGGATCACATCATTCTGTGTTGGTAGCGCAATTCCTTCAAAAACAGGATGCAAAAAAATTCTCCGGAGTCAAATTATTTATGCCTGTATTCTGAAATTCGATGGACGTAAATAATTATATGCTCGACTTTGAATGTTGTGACTTGTCTGTGAAGTTTTGGTACCAAGTGTAACAAAGTAGTCCCCATTGGAAAAAGTTAACATTCCACAGCCTTAATAAAAAGAAAAAGAACTGTGACCTCATCACACGTTTAAGATGCACTATGACCTGTCACCGTATTTCAGCCTCTGACCTAATCAGTGAGAAATTCATAAGCACAAGATTGTATATTAAAAATTGGCAACACGGCACCTGGATCATATAACCGCAGTTAAACAAGTAAAAAGATTTGACTTCCTGGGCGTTTCCACATGAGGAAATGTACTTATAAATAAAGAGGTTTCCTTCATATCAACCGCATCTTATAAAGATGTTTTGTTCAATTTAAATATGCCACCGTCATCGTATCAGAGGTTTTACAGTTTTCATTCAGTTGCAGTTTGTGGTCTTAAAGGGATGTTCCATTTCACCGGTCATATTTGGTCATAATGCGAAAGACAACTAATAGCAAGTAAATATTGTTGTTCTGCTGGTTCTTTCAGTTACAGTACACGTGTCTGCATATTAGGTAGCACGTCATCGTATGGCACGATTGCGCTGTGGACTTCCTGACCTTTCCATATCTCACCCCAAAATAAATTGTAGAAAAAAAAACAACCTATGCATTCCTTTCTTTCATCAAGTGAAAGTTTTCTCTCCAGTTTCCTATAGAGTGCACCCCCACCCTCCCCACTCACAACTTTATGCCAGTTATCTATCTGGTCTTGAATTGTGATGAAAGTCTGTCAGAAACAATCCAGCAGGCTTGTGTTTGTTAGTTGTAAGCTGATGATTAAATAGTCCTTTAGAGCAGCAACATGGGGGGGTCCCAGGCAACAAGGGGGCTTAAGAGAGCTCTATGGAGGGGGGCATCATAAGTGCTGAGCAGTGAGCTTTAAGGATCTTTTTGTATTGGCTAATTTTATTCATGGGTCCCTAGTTGACCAAAAATTGTATATATTTGTAATTTGTCCAAAAAACAACCACAGATTTGACCCAGGCATATGCTAGACCCGGGTAAGGAAGCTTCCACCAATGTGGGTCCCTGTACTAGCAGTACTGAAAACACGAAATGCAGGAAATATTTTTTGGGGGGGTGATGTCCTAAAGCTAAGTGCATACTGGCTCATGATTATTTTTGTCCTAGATATCAGTGACTGTAATTTGTAATGCACACACAATCTTTTACTAGAACCCAGCCAGTCATAATTCCTTTCACTGTTCCTCATAATTCATGTTTGGGAGTGTTGCTATAGAATAAAAAAAAACATTAGTATTGTTCATCTTCACTGTTATGTGGCATTAAACGGCCTTCGTAACTCTATCCTGTAGAAGAGATCGAGCTTCAGGAGAGACTGCAGCTCAAACAGGACGCAGAAAAGCAAAGAACGGAACCCCATCCTTGCAGTCAAGCCACGCATGTTAATCGACTGATCTCAAGGGAGGAGTTAAATCCAGAGCGCTACCGCGCCCCTCCACCAGCACTGTCCTCTCCTCCTCCTCCTCCGCCTCTTCTTTCTCTTTCTTCCCACCCTGCTCCCTCTATTCCCATCACAGTCATCCCTATCCCTGTTGTGTCGACCAACCTGACCACATCACCTGTATCCCCACACATCAATGTGCCTCAAAAAGACACCCGCTCGCCCCCATCTCAGCATTTACTGCCCCAACATGCAGCTCTACCCTCTCAGACGAATGGTCAAAAACTGGCCCAGCCTCTGCAACCCTATCCTGGATCAATAATTCAAGCTTCCCAGCATGCTTTGCTTCCCCAGCTAGCAAACACACCAGCACAGCCGAACCCCGCAGCCAAATCCAACTATGCTGATGATAACCGTGGCCTGGATGGCAAAAAAAGACCTGGAGGGTGAGTCTGGGATTTAAGCCATGTATTATGCACGAGTGCTAATTTAAGTGCATTTGTCACTGTTTTGAATAAGCCATTTGTAATATTGTGTGTGTGTGGTCTTTTGGGTTTTTTTTAGAGCTGGAACAAGGGAAGTACATAACAAGCTTGAAAAAAACAGGTAAGTTTGTATGCAATTTTGGTGTACTTTTTGTTTAACCTTCTAAGAATTAGGTTGTATGTCTAAGCGCTTTGGAGGCCTGATTAAACTGACTTGAGCGGTGTTTTCAACAGACGTGCACACTTGAAGGAATGCTTCGAAACCCTCAAGAAGAACATCCCTAACGTGGATGAAAAGAAAACCTCCAATCTGAGTGTGCTAAGAAGTGCCCTAAGATACATTCAGGTAGATTTTGGCTTTTTAAATGTTTCCATTACTGTGCTTTTAGTTGTGGCATATAGGATACGTTGTGGATTTTCCCTTATATAAATCAGAAGTCATGCTTCTCAGAGGTGGAACCCGGGGAACCTCAGAACATGTAGCCAGGTAGATTACTTATTTTTTTCCTTGGTTTAAATGACCCAGTAATAGTGAAATTGAAATAAAATACTATTGTAGTTATTACTCCGAGATTACAGTCGAGTCCATTAATTGCTGTCTTTAAAAGGACATTTTATGTTTCCAAGTTTATTTTTGAATCTGAGTCAAGAATTTATGATGAATGAATAAATTCTTTGTCGTTTATAACCGTGTGAGTGATTTACTTTTGTTGATCGGAAGGTTTAAAATAAAAATTTTTAAAGTTTTATTAACATATAGGTGTCGTGTGTCTAATGGTTAAAATTAATGTTAGCTGGGATTGGATAGGTGATCTGTGATTGTTAGGTCTCAAATACGGGTTGTTAATGGCATTGGTTAAAAATAGGCTGATTGGGAGGATGACAGCACAACCTCTTGTATGGTTTCTCAGCTCGCATAGCTTCAGATCATCATGATGATTTGACTTGAGACAACATGCCGTCAGGACGAACCCTTGCGACTGCTTTGATCCCTCGAGGTGCCTGAAGCCAGGCAAAGGAGTAAGAAAAACAAACCAAAGTATAGTTAGGGATTTGCTAAGTATAGTTAGGGATTTGCTAACCCACCCCCCTGCAGTTATTTTCAGAGTTAATGAGTTTTGAGTCATCGTCAGTTACTGGATACATCGGAGGGAGGGAAAAAATGTGTGTAATCCATAAAATTGAAAGTTCAGAGAAAACAGAGGGTTTCTCCCCCACCCCTTTTTTTAAGCAATCGGGCTGCCAAAAGCAAGTGTTTCTCACGTGTCTAGTGCCGCAAGCAATCTAGTCCACAATAGGTGTGAGAAACATGAGAATACAGTATCAGAACTTTTACTGTAAGCACTGACATGTGTTTCTGTAACAGATTTTTAGTGAATGCCAATTTGGTCAGCAATTTTTTTGGCTGACATGCTATAAAAAAAGAGCTGAATGTGAAAATTCTCTTAGACAGAGCGCAGCAACCTTTCATTTTTTAGAAGCGTTCAGTGAATAGCACTAAATTAAGAAAAATGTAGCTTTTTCACTTAACGTTTAAATTAGGAGTAAAGACATTAGAGCATCTGTGCTATAGTGATCTGTGCTATATAAGGATACACAGGAGTAAAAAAAAAAAAAAACCAACAGTCCCTACAGAATAGTACAATAAAACATTAAAATGGAATGCAGGCAAAACCACCACTGTTAAGTGTTCTTATGAAATAATTCATTACCGAATAATTATCTGTTTAGCCAGTTTATTGTTGTAATTTGAATATGTTCTTTACCGGCTGTTTAGTGTATGTCACCGTTGTGATTAGGTACTTTAAAAGTGAAGCAGATAGCAGGTGCGATAAATTGACATTTAAGCCATGCAGAATGAGTCCTACTCAGTCTTTCCATGCAGATGATTGCATGTGTGTGTGATGAGTGAGTGGTGCCCTGTACTGCTCTCTTTATGTTGTTAACAGTATGTGTGATCGAAGTCAGTCAGGTGTTAAATACATTCTTTAGAGTACCGATGCGCTCATTGAAGATTAGTGCCTTAAATTTGTTTTGATTGTCTGTAATGTTTGTCAGTACCCAATTACTTGCTGCTGCAAGAGACCCCAGACTATTAACTCAAGGGACGAGCCCAATGACCCGTTTCACTTCTTTGAGACCATTTTGGCCAAAAGCGAGCAAACAGCCTGGGTTTTCCCTAATTCGTAACAACAGATGATTATTTTTATATTTGTATACCACATGTTTTAGTTCTTTTTGGCACAAATGCTGTTTTTAATTGACATGTAAACTTGTCATAAGTGCTGCTTTAATAACATAATGAATTTTTGTCAAGAGCTCTAGCCTATCCTCCCTCTCTCCCTCCCTTACTCCTTTTCTTTTCTCTTTGCCTCGCTTATCCGGTTTCTCATTATTGTCCTGGCCACATGAGCGCTGAGCACATGGCTAGCCTGAGACATGTGACGTCAGCCCTCCTGTTTGGATTGGCAGCCTCTTTAAAGGATCTGATTTGGTGTACCAATACTGACATAAAAAAACAAAATTTTTTACCTTGATTAAAGAATATATCATATCTTTTAAACTTTGTATATATGTGTTAAATTGTTATTGAATATTTAAAAAAACTATTTAGGCAGTAAATGTGCTAACCAGTCATTGGTGGTGGCCAATTAGACGCCATTTGTTTTGTCAGCATTCCACCTGACTGCCAAACTGTCTTTCAGCCCTAACCATGTACCTTTCTTTTTAACTGTGTGCACTTCCTTCTAGTTAGGGTTTGCCATATTGTTGTGTCATGACATCACAATCAGAATACTTGTCTGTTGAGCAATGTAGCCATTTGTTTCGATATCATTGAGTCACGCGAATCTTTGGGGCTCGACCTTGGCTGTTACAGAGAGTGGCAGACCAACTGGCTGTGTAAAGCAGTGTTCTCTGGTTGGTTGGGTTGTTTTGCTTTCAATATGCATCACAGCGGGTCTGTAGCTCCAACAAAAGTCCTTCAGCCTTTTTCAGGGACTTTGTTATGGGGAAAACAAATTGAGAATGTTTCAGTTTTATTCACTGTTATTTTCACCTCATTCCAGACAGTAATTGCTGCCCCAGTGTATGTGTCTACCTTTTATGGGCACAATAATGGGCTGTGAGCTTTTTTTGGCTTACGTATAAAAAAATGGCATGCCACATGATGGCATTTTATTCTGAAGCTGATATTTAGTACTTCTGACACACAAGGTTTTTTTTCGCCACCCCATTACATTAGGTAATAAAAGTGTTTTACAAATCAGTCCACTTGAAACAGTTTGTAGTCTGTGGAGAAAGTCTGTTACATGGTTGTACATGCAGCCGCTCTTACATGCTGCCCTCGACCTGCTTTTCTCCCCTTTCCCCTTTTTTGCATTCTCTGTGCTGCAGAAATGAGTCAGTCAGCACCCCGCAGAGTCAGTGGAGGCCGGTCCTGCCTCTCAGCTATGTCCCTGTGCTTCTCACTCGCATTGCATACAACTACAGGCAAGAAACGTCAACCTTCTTTACACAACATGACCTGCTCCACTTACATGCACACAGGTGGGGCTGAAAGCTTTTAGTCTAGACAGGGAAGAAAGCTATATTGAGGGGTTTTTTTTCCATTTCAACTTTAATAAGAAAAAAGTATATATATATATATATATTACAACAACAAGCTGCTACATGTAGACTTGAAATCTGATTAGAACTTTTTAAATTTAAATTTTTTGCTGTTTAACACATTACTATAATCTGTTAAATTGTCACTTTTTCAATGTCTGTTACTAGTTAGTAGAAACATGTTTTCAGTGTTAGTTTATAGTCTGTTTGTGGCCCTGCAAAGGACTGGTGGCCTGGCCAGGCTTTACCCATGCATTTTGCCTTTTGTGTGCTGGGATAGGCTTCAGCAGACCCTCATGACCCCGAGTTAGTCATCAGCGGCTATAAAAGACAACTGATAATAATGAATCTGTGTCCAATGATGTCCAGGTTTTCCTTTAGTTTGCTGGAGCTATAAACTAACATTGAAAACATGTTTCTACTAACTAGTAACACACATTGAAAAAGTGACAATTTTACAGATTATAGTAATGTGTTAAATAGCAAAAAATTGAAATTGAAAGGGACTGGCGATCTGTCCAGGGTGTACCCCCTGCCTCTCGCCCAAAGTGCGCTGGG
>JAOTQW010029796.1:1400-19097 GCA_026260075.1 Sisor rabdophorus
TATTTAAAAGAAAGTAGAACCTGGCCCTGCTACATTATAAGAGCATCTGGAATGCTGTGCACATAATATTACAATGATCTACCCTGTCATAAGAACATGTAAATGAACAATAATGATTTGGAACATCAAGCCAGACAAAAAAATATATTTCTAGCCAGTAGAGAAATGCTATAAAGTTGTTCTTAAAAACAAACCAGTGTGTTAGACATGAACAAGACATGTTCACACAGACAGATGTCTTCAGACAACCACAAACAAACCCTCAGGAACTGACGTGTGTGATGATGCTGTCATTTAACACAATTATCTATTCATTAGTATTTACAACAGTATGTTCCATTCATGGTGTAATGGCTGCTGGGACATACTGTTAAACATGTGCAAGTCACAGAGATATAGGCAATAGTGAAGCAATATTCTAGTTATTTTTTAAAGCTGTTATGTGTAATTACATAACTAAATACAGTAGTTGTCTTGCAGTTCAACATGAATTTAAAATACAGTGCTTTTGGAACAAAAACTAGGCAACCAAAAATTATATTTAACAGTTCCCACATTGACACACATCAGGAAACATTTACAAACATTTAGCTCTATACAGGTAAATATGTAATTTCAGACATACTGTTTTTCCACATTATCCTGCCTGTGGACTTTGACCTAGAACTATTTCTTGAGTTGCCCTGACATCTTTCGCATGCCTTTTATCCGATAAAGTAACCCGTTGATAAAATCCTGTAAGAAAAAAAAAAATCACGATTACACATATATATTTGTTTTCTTGATAAAGTATAAAGATATGCACCGTACCTCTTTTGGCTTTCCACATTCTTGCAAAAGCACCTGTTAAAAAAACAAAAAATATGGATAAATAACAGTATTGAGTTGTCTAACAGAGTAATTAGCTTAACTTTTTTGGGGTCCAATTTATTTTGTTGCTTTATATATCACATCAAAATTACATTTAAAGTTGAGGGGGGTTAAATTAAATTAACCTATTCACACTGTTATTTACTGGAATTTATCACTTACATTTTAATATTTTTTAAATAATTAGCCATAAAATGAAAATATATGCCCTTAAGAAAGACATAAAGACACCTTACAATCACAATATATTAGTAGTTCAGTATGTAGAAAGGCTAAAATAAACATTCTGGTAAGCAAAAAAGCAGCCAATTGTCATGAACTGTCTGGGGAAGCAGAGCGGTTAAGGCGTTGGACTGCTGATCATCCAAGTTTCATTGAAAGTACCATCAATTTGCCACTGCTGAGGGCCACTAAACAAGGCCCATAACCCATAGCTACTCAGTGATAAATGTAAGTTGCTCTGCCAAATGCTGTAAATGTAGAACAGAGGACTCCAAACTCATTTGCAGAGCTGGTGTCCTGCAGTTACTCAAACACACACAAACTCTCTAATCAAGGTCTTGGAACTTACACACAGAAGCATTGACACAACTTAACTCTGCAGGACACAAAGCCTCCAGTCTGGTGACCCCTGGTCTAGAATGTCTCTAAATGCTGCAGCGTTTTGTTTCTTTTATTGTATGAAGACCAAACACTGTTAAAGCATGTTATTGCACATAACTGCAGTCTGCACAGAACCCAAGTCTGCTGAACACATTTGGTATAAACTGTAACTCTGACTGTACCCCATACCTTCTCAGATGATATACAAGTCTCACTGATAGTATTGTGACTAATTGAGTAAATCTTTACCTTTCTATAAATATGGAAACACAAATGTGGATTTTAAAAATATTTTCTATAAATATGGAGAGAAATATGGACATCACTGAAAATCTTTCTATGAATATGGAGGTTTATTTATTTTTAACTGCATTTTTTAGAAGCAAACAAATTAATTTTTAAGCAAATTTCTTGGGTTGCTTTTATATTTATGAATGTCTACTTTTTTTATTTAAAAAAATTACTTATTACTACATTTAGCGTCATTTTTCCTATCAAATGGTAATAAATGTGATTTTTAAAAATAATTTGTTTAAATAAATAAACCCGGAGTAAACCCACCCAAGCATGGGGAGAACATGCAAACTCCGCACAGACCCCTAAAGACCCCTAGAAATTTTACCCTAAACTAAATCCCTAATTATCACTATCAATTGATCTAATTGTAAAAACACATTTCACAGACCAACTTTTTAAAATATGTTATGTTTATATGTTATGTTTATGTGTGTGTGTGTGTAAGCAGTGATAAATGTTTAATCCTACAAACACACACATTGACAAATGTAGAACATTAATACAAAATGAAAACAGGACAGTATTTTATTTCATCCCTACCTAAATACTGCATATATATAAAATAAAAAAATAAAGTATATTTTTAAAGGAGCTGCTATTAAAAGAAGATTAAGAGAAACTAAAAACATTTAAACTGTTAAAAAAAACATCACCTGTTATTTCAAATCATAATGTCCATTAAAGGACTGAGACTTTAACCTGTTTCATGTAATCAGAACAGAGAGACTTTGGGTCAGAGGAATGTAAAACTCGCCAGGTAGGTTAAAATGGGGAGGGGGGGTGTCAGAGTAACTAAACACTTGTTTTTTGTTTTGTTTTTTTTCCACAAGTAATTGTACTTACTTAAGTACAAACTATGGATATTCTAACCAGCTCTGTTTAAAGAGCGCCATCTTGCCAATTTTCCCTGTGACAAAAATGTTTACAGTGTCCCGACATAAATTTTATTTTAATGTCATTATTGAGCACAAGCACAGCAAGGCAAATTTTGTGGACATTTAAAGCCAGTTTACTTGGCAATAAAGGTGATTCTGAGTCTAAAGAATGTCGTAAGACACTCCACTACTTTACCTCGTAATGATGGAGTTATGTATTGTCTAAATTGCTCTATTTGCCACCAGACTTACCAGGACAAAAATTATAAATACAGTATGTATCAGTGCTGTTTAAAGACTACTGTTCACCTTTTAAAACAATCATCCCTTGCACGTGATTCAGAAATCTCATGCTGAAACTGGATCCTTGACTTCCTGCCTCAAAGACACAAGTTGTTTTGAGTCAGAAACAGTGTGTGGAAACACTGTGTGGAAATGCTTCAGGGATGTGTGATTAGCCCACTGCTTTTTACACTACTGACGAAAGGAATCAAATTACCAAATTCACAAATTGATTGCAATGTGCTAGCTTTTATCAGCAGTAACAATGAGTCAGCATAAAGAGAGCCTGGTGTGGAGTCAACACTTAAGCTGAATGTACATAAAAGGGGATGGTTGTTGAGTACAGAAAAGTATAAAGGGAGAATTATCTGCACATCAACATCAACAGATCCTTAGTGTGTTAACATGATTTCTGTGTTCACCTAATGAAAAATGTGTCTCAACACCAGTTTTATCTGTGAAAAATAGTCAAATAGCATACTTGCTTACTGCAAAAGCTATGGAAAGTGCATATTCCATCTCTCATCCTAACTCAGTTTTACATATTGGACTATTAATTCCATCCTGGGCAGCTACATTATTGTCTGGTTTATGAATTACACAGGACCCTGCAGATGGATGGTAAGATTAGAGATTTATCAGACACATGGTCATAAACACAACTCACATACAGTCTTTTCCTTTCAGACATTAAAAGAAAGGTACCGAAGGTACACAAGGTTCCTTTTTTTACTGTCAATTTATAGTTCTTCAAGTGACTTGACTTGTTTATTGTTAAAAGGGCTAACAAATCAAAAACTTAGTTAAACGGTAAAATGCAAATGTATTCTTAAGTAGAATATGTTAAAGGTTAAATATTTATCAAAATAAATCCTGACTAATACAAGTTTAAACTAGAGTATATGGCAATAATATACCAATTTTAGCAACGAAGGTATATTTCTGAATTTAAACAACATATCCAACACAGAAAAGCTGAATTACAGTATAGTCTTGTCATATTGTTTTAAATAATGTTCTTTAACTTCATCATAAAATATCTGTAGTTAAATTACCAGAAGAATAATGTAGAACCTACTTGTAGTCTGATTCGTTGTTCTTCATCTGTAAGCTCTAGAAGTTCATCAATGTCAATCTCTAACTCGGGAATCTCTTCCTCCTAGGAAGAGAAGTGACAAGTGAAGTCATTAGTGTTGAGGCAAAAAGCTATTTTTGCAAATCTCTGCAAATGACAGATTTTATGCAGTGCTATGTCTGTTTGTTCTTATGATTTTAAAGAAAGAAGGACATTATGACTTACATTACCACACAGTCTGCTATAGCATATTGCACCTTTCCTAGCACATTGTAATTAATGTACAGCTTGTTGTCTCATTTTTAAAAGCCTACACATTTTATATTTTGTTCCATAGATTATTTTGTTTGAATGTCATTATTGAGCACAAGCAAATCTAAAAATTCCTTGGACATGTAAAGCCACTGTACTTGGCAATAAAGATTCTGCCACTCTTCTAAACAATTGTATAATAGAACAATTGTTTCTATTTGACATGTATTGCATGGGATATTGTACATGTATGTGTATGTTCTCACGCTGGGACCAGGTTCCTCTCGAAGGGAGGGAGGCTCTACAGAGAGATGGGGGATCCAACTGGTGGGCAGCATGTCAGGAATCACTAAAGCTGACAAGAGGCAGTATAACAAGGATAGGCCCCAGAGGTGGGCTTCGTACAAGGGGAGACCGCCACACCCAGAAACACAAAGTAGCACACACACAAAGGGTCAATTCACACCAGCTATTTTACAGAGGGGGGATCATCAAGTTCATCCTGGGCAGCTGCATCATTGCCTGGTTTAGGAATCACACGAAACTCTGCAGAGGATAGTGAGATTATTGGAGATTCTCTTTCCATCATCATACTACACACATTGACAATTTCTAGAGACTGAAATAATACCCAGAACTGTTCATTTCTGCACTACGTCAAAGTGTAGACTCCAGGGTGGGTTCTGCACAGTGGGGAGACAGCCACACCCTTGCACATGGTCGTAGTAAATCTACAAAGAGGGGAACACTGGAACTGTCTTCCTCAGTGGAGATTTCACACATGGGGCTGCATGAGGAGCCACTACATGTGGAGCACAATCTGGAGAGGGTTCTCACAAGAAAAACACCTGGCCTGTTTAAAGGAAAGGGTGCCAGAGATCAAAAATTGGTGCAACTCACTTTAAGGAGGACCCCTTAAACCATTTTGGCTATAGAATGGCCCTAAACCTTGAAGCGCCTGGCAAACTGAATCACGTAGCCAAGCTGAAAGGTTCTTACCCAAGTCTACAGTCCTTTTTAGTCCACAACCTTGGCTCCTTGGCTGGCACCACTAATGGGAACGGCAGCTGAATTGGCTGAACCCCGTGCATCAAGTGAGACAATCATCTGTGCACTGCTATAGGTGGCAACTCTTGTTCAGACTGACATGCAGGGGTCATTCTGCTTCTTTCAAGTTCAGCAGCTGCCACAAGGGAGAAAACACTGTTCATGCTACTGCTCCAGCAATGCAAGAAGGTAATCAATCACGTAATAAGTCATATAATTAGACCTCAGTGTTCTGTGATATTTTTATAATAAAAAATTATACCAAGCTTTCAACATTTCAAGGAACACTTTAATTAATCACTCAAAAATGTAAAAAGTATGCCACAACTGCAAATCTCTTAATACATGGGTGTCCACCAAAACTTACAGACCCAAGCCAGGAGAGAACTTACAGAGAATCAGCCTAGAGGCTCATAGTCACTTGGAGGAGCTGTAGAAATCCACAGCTCAGGTAGGAGAATCTGACAGAGAGTTCTGTATTTCACAAATCTGGCCTTTATGTAATTATGGAAAGAAGAAAAGCATTGTTGAAAAAGTAACTGCTTATCACCCTAAACACACTCTCTCAATGGTAATGGAAGTATTATGCTGTAGGGATGGTTTTCTTCAACAGGAACATGGAAGCTGAACAGAGTTGATGAGAAGATGGATGGAGCAACTGTGGAAGTTTAGAAAACATGGCAACTGTGGAAGTTTAGAAAACCTGTTGGATGCTGCAAAAGACTTGGGAATGGAAAGGAGATTTATTTGAAATTGAATTGAAAGGATATGAGTTAAAAATCAAGAACTATAATTTTTATATCTTATTTAGGAAAAATATAGAAATATTACATTTGCATAATAATGTGAAACGCAGTATACACATTGGCTTCTATTCAAACAACTTTGGCAGAAGGAAGTCATCATGACTTTTATTATTTATTGATGCATTTCTGGTACATAAAAATGAGGAGTGGCTGAATGCATTAGAGCCGAGTATGAATAATTGATTTGGTGACAAGGGGGGACTAGGCACTGGAATTCCCATATCATAGTCTTTCGGCCAAATTTATTCTTTTCATTTAACATGTAAACAAATGCATTGACACTTGTCTACTGTGACTTAGAAAAGATATCAAGACATGATATTATGGTATGGAGCCATCAGAACTTTAGCACTTTAGAGGTCATGTCTTCAATGAACAAATAAAAAAAAAAATGTACATCAGCTAAATCTTTGGAGGATATCACCAGCAAAATTTAGCCTTAAAATCTTGAGTACCCTGCATGTTATGCAACAACAATGATGCATGTTTTTTTAATTCAAAGCAAATAAAAATCTGAAAAGCTTGGCCTGCATTTCTATCCAGCCCCCCCTTTGTTCAGCCACCTTCTGCTGCAATTACAACTGCGAGTCTTTTAGGGTTGTTTTACAAGATTTGCACATGTACAGGCTTAAATGTTTACCTATTCTTCTTTGCTAATGGTTCAAGGTCAGCCAGATTGAATGGGTAGCAGCAATTTTTAATCTCGCCACAAATGCTCAACAGGATTTACGTCTGACTGGGCCATTTTAGCACAAATATTATTTAAACCAAACATTTCATTGTAGCTTTGGATGTATGCTTCGGATGAGTCAGCCTTGCTGGAAGGTGAATCTTCTTTCCAGTCTCAAGTCTTTTGCAGTCTCCAACAGGTTTTCTTCCAGGATTGCCCTGTATTTAGCTCCATCCATCTTCCCATTAACTCAGATTACTCGTTTTGCTGAAAAACGCATACCCACAGCATAATGCTGCCACTCTTCCAGAGTGACCATGGGCCTCTTTGGTTGCTTCTCTGACCAGTGCTCCCCTTGCTTAGTCTGTCAGTTTAGGTGGACAGCCATGTTTTGGTAGGTTTTCACGTTTTCTGTTTTTAGATGATGATTGAACAGTGCTTCTTGAAACTTCACCACAACTTTATCCCTGACTCCCTGAGTTCCTTGGTCTTCATAAAGCTGTTTTTGTTCAACTACTGTAACAAACCACTGAGGCTAGGTATAATTATACCAAGACTAAATTACATGCAGGGGGACACCATTAGCTAATTAGGTGACTCCTAAAGGCAATTGATTTTATTTAGGGGCATCAGAGGGCTAAATACTAATGCACAATTTTCAGATTTTATTCTTTTATTTTATATACAATTTTTGGTGAAGCTCTCCTTGTCAGATTTTACATCAACTTTTTTTTATGTATAATGTCTAAAACAGGTTAAAAATCGGTTTATGACAGTTTATGGATGTGATTGTTAAATATCTAGTATGCAGAATGTTTATAGGGTTTTTTATATTTGTATATTTCCACTTTTAAAGAACCCTGCAAGCTACAAATGATCAACAGAAAACATGCTAGCTTCTATTAATTGCAAACTGAATCTCAACAATCCACATATGGCAGGCATTTGCAGACTTCTGGATGCAACCCAACTACTTCCACTGCCACTTAGTGTCACACAGAATTCACTAATAGCTAGGATTGTTGGCTCAGAATTTCACTATTCAGAGATGGTCCTGGAAATGGTTACAACTGTTTTCACGCTTTGGATTAATGGTTGTAATTAATGTAGTATCTATTTGTCTGTTTGGTACAGTTGGAACCAGTTTTTACACATGCACTTTTTGTTCTTCTGTTATGCAACTTTAGGGTTATATATATATTAGTTAAAATGACAAAACTTCTTGAAATTAAAAGTAAAGTTGAATGCTTTTATTTAAAAGTAACAAGTGTTACTTCTTGTCACACACTAAAATTGGGTTAATTACCATTAATCTGAAAGTCTCTTGTACTTGTTTTTGGGTTAGAAAATGCTTTCTGTAAGTGTAAAACATTAGTGAAGTTTTAGAGTGCTGATGCTATAAATCATCAGTAAATGGTACAAGGTTGAAAGCACAAGGCAATCCAGAATTTATTTGTATGTAGTGGCATAATATTATTCCTTCGCTGTGAACAAGAGGCCCATGTTCCAGCATAACAATGCCCCTGTGCACAAACCCTTTAAGTTCCATAAAAAACAATGATTTCTGGTTGGATTAAAAAAAATTGTTTAATAACTCAAAATAACTGGAAAACCTACTGTATTCCAGACCTCCTTAGCTGATATTAGTGTCTGATTAATATTATTGTGGCTAAGAAAGGCCAAGCTTAAATAATTAGCAAAAAGACATATTATATTATACCACTTCCATAGCAGGTAGGCATATGAAGATACTTAAGGTTAGATAATATCGCTTAGGGAAGTGCAAGTGACTGAGAACAATGATCACTTCTCCATCACAGCATCTGAATCAGTACCACAATAAACCAGTTAATCAAACATACATACAGATGGAAGCACCCTAGTAATTCATCTCTCTGGGTATGTACAACGCACTTTATCCGGTAAAATGATTTGTTCAGAAAGAGTCTCTAATCTAAACTACCTCTAAGCCTTTTCTCTCACCTCGCAGTCGAACAGCAGGTGCAGTTGTCCGTCAACCCACTCCTCGATGTCCAATCTCCTCTGGAGGTCCTTACGGTTGTATTTTACTGTTAGTTTGCCCAGCTTGCGATGAGGGGGCTCCTCATCTTTGGTCTGAAACATCACCCTTGATTGGGTGCCTGGTTCCGACGCCATGGCTGCCGAGGCTGCACAAAAAACAAGGAGAGCAATAGAAAAGCAACTGTCTCTCCGTCTCTCTCCCTTTCTCTCACCCCTCCCTCCCTTTTTCAGAATCGATGCTTACTCTCTGTCCAGCAGCCCTTTGCTCGGCTTCATTTCAACTTCTCTCTTGGTTTTTCTTTCGCTGTCTTTCAGCATTTTGCATGCTCACCGCCTGTTCCTTCGGAAACATGTAACGGTAGATGCCTTTTTGTGTATGTGAGACAGAGAGCGAGGGAGAGACAGACAGATAGTTAGAGAGCGAGAGTGTATTTGTGTGCGTGTTGTTGTGCGTTTGTGTGTCTGTTGTTTTTTTGGAGTGTTTTCTAAGAGTTTACATGCACAGGTCACAGGGAGACCGATAAGCCAAAGATGAGGGAGTTACACAGTTATGTTCTATGTGCTTAACAACTCAGACAGAAAGGGCTAATAGATAAGAAATTATTGTATGTTACTGCATTACATCTGCTTACTTCATATACCCACATACCACTGGAATTGAACAGAAACTTGAAAGTTTTTAATCAAATTCTTAGCACTAATAATGTTTCATGCTGGTTTAATATTTGCACCTGTAAACTTTGCAAAGTAATGGATTTGAATTATCTGTGTTAACATTAAATATGCAAGACAGGCTTTTCCTGCTTTGCTTTTCTATTTAACGGAAGTAAAGAGCTCACATGCTCAAAACTATTAGTGTATTAATGACTTGTACATAACTAAAAATGTTACAAATCACAAACTTGCAAGAATAATTACCTCTTACACACACACATACATATATCATTCCATTCCATTATTATGCACATGTAATTGTCTATTTTTCCTAAATAGTCTATAAAAATTATATTTCCCATAATTTAAGTCTTAGAATATAACTCGACTGTTTTTGAACGAACCTCCAAAGTTTTAGAAGAAATTTTTTTTACGCACATAGAGTTCCAAAACATTTTATTGTTTTAAAATTGTTATTAGTTAAACTGCAAGCATTTGGGGATCTTACACCTTGATGTTCACCAGCACTTCAGAGATACCAGCAGCTTTGAATACCTGTTTACTGCTTAGCAGTGGCATTTTAGCAGTTGCTCTCTTAACCTAACCCATTTGTCTGGCAGAAATCTTCCTCATTGCTGCCTTTATCTGCTTGAACCCGTGTGTGTTCAGAATCAGCTAGAAATTTCTTTAATGTACGCTGATCACGGTGAAGTTGTTTTGAAATATCTAAAGTTGTCATACCTTCTTCTAGGCACTCAACTATTACTTATTATTGCTTTTCGGCAGCAGAGAGATCCTTCTTTCCCATATTGGAAAATGTGCAACATCCATTCTTAAGTAGCTTTCCCTTTAATTGGACTCACCTGCCAGCTAATTGGCACAGGGGTATGAGATTGATTGGAGTAATTGAAGAGCCCTCACACACATTCCCGTCCATGTGCATAATAATATAAATATATATACATACATATTACATTTGATATTTCTTTGTAAGTGTTGACACTAATGTACTCATTAGTGGCTGTTTACTCATCTAGAAATGTGCATAAAATAAATGTCATCATTTTGAAATATTAATTTTATAAATGATAACCCATTAAAATAATTAATTCTTAGACTTAAAGTATAACATTTTTGCCATTTCCACAGTCAGAGCTTCTGTGATAGAAATTCTCAACTAATCATAATTAATTACATAGAGCATTCATGTATTCATCTTCTATACCCACTTATTCCCGAATCTGGGGTGATGGGGGTGTGTTGGAGCCTATCCCAGCAAACATAAGGCAAAAAGTACACCCTGGACAGGTCGCCAGTTCAGGATTTGCGGGTGTTTTGATTAGAGTGTGACACCATGACTTTCTAATATTGAACTTTTTCACAATATTCTAATTTTCAGAGACATTTTGGGGTTTCATTATCTTTAAGCCAGAATCATACAGTGAAGCAAAAAAGTATTTAGTCAGCCACCGATTGTGCAAGTTCTCACTAAAAAAGATGAGAGAAGCCAGTAATTTTATTTTTAATCATAGGTGTACCACAACTATGAGAGAAAAAAATTGGTGGAATGGTGTTAAAAAGTATTTGGTCAAGCAAAATTTCTGGTTCTAACAGACCTGTAACTTCTGTAAGTCTCCTCTGTTACCTGTACTAATGGCACCTGTTTAAATTTATCAGTATAAAAGACACCTGTCCACAACCTCAAACAGTCACACTCCAAACTCCACTATGGCCAAGACCAAAGAGCTGTCAAAGGACACCAGAAACAAGATTATAGAACTGTACCACATTGGGAAGACTGAATCTGCAATAGGTAAGCAGTTTGGTCTGAAGAAATCAACAGTGGAAGCAATTATTAAAAAATGGAAGACATCCAAAGACCACTGATAATCTCTATCGATCTGGGGCTCCACGCAAGATCTCACCCTGTGGGGTCAAAATGATCAAAGAACGGTGAGCAAAAATCCCAGCACCACACTGAAGGACATAGTGAATGTGTCCCCCTGCTTAAGCCCGTTCATGTTCAGGCCCATCTGAAGTTTGCTAAATAGCATTTAGATGATCCAGAAGAGGATTGGGAGAATGTCATACGGTCAGATGAAACCAAAACTCAAATAGTCATGTTTGGAGAAGATTGCTGAGCTGCATTCACAGAACACCATACCTACTGTGAATCATAGGGGTGGAAACATCATGCATTGGGGCTGCACAGGACGACTGACCCATGTGAAAGAAAGAATAAATGGGGCCATGTATCATCAGATTTTGAGTAAAGACCTCCTTTCATCAGCAAGGGCATTGAAGATAAAACATGGCTGGGTCTTTCAGCATGACAATGATCCCAAACACACTGCCTGGGTGACTTAGGAGTGGCTTTTTAAAAAGCATTTAAAGGTCCTGGAGTGGCCTAGCCAGTCTCCAGATCTTCAAAAAATAGTCTGTGTTGCCAGGCGACAGCCCAAAACAATACCGCTCTAGAGAGAATGGAGAAATGAGCCAAAATACCAGTGTGTGAAAACCTTGTGAAGACTTACAGAAAATGTTTGACAGAGTATTAAGACATTTACTTACTTTCCACCATAGTTAATAAATTCTTTAAAAATCAGACTGATTTTTTTTTGTTTTTGTATTTTTTTCTTCTCATTTTGTCTCTTATAGTTGAGATCTACCCATAATAAAAATTACAAGCATTTGGAGAACTTGTGGGAGAACCTGCACAATTGGTGGGTGACTAAAAACTTTTTTGCCCCACTGTATTTTATTTTCTATGTAATAAATCTATATAATATAAGGGTTTCACTTTCTGAAATGAGAGACAATTACATTTTTTTAGATGTTTATGACAGTCAGTTATCAACAAACATTAACAAATAATATAACATATCTACCCACATGTTAGACAGTCATGGGGCAGATGTAAAGTTAAGTCTCTCACCTTTTTCATAATCTGTTTTTTTTAATTAAACTGTTGATCAAGAAATGTTTTAGATGAATGCAGATAAATTAGTTCATAGCTTTAATAATATAATAACTAATGTTATAAAATAAACAATAATTCAATTATTAGTAATATTCTGTCTCTCCAAGTGTCAAACTTGTGTTGCGTTTCCTTGTCAGTAGGTTACAAGACGAGAACACAAGCTTTCATCAAGAACAGGAGTGCTACTATGTATCTTCTACGGGTTTGATTACAATACCATCAACACTTGCGATATTTCCCCTTTTGTTTTGGTCGGAAAGATCAGTTGGCTGGTTCACCCCACTGATGTGCCGTCTGTTACATGCACTGAATTATTGAATGTCGCTGCAGCTCAGCTTTCCCAGCCAAACATTCCTTCCACATCAACATTAGTGGCAGGTATTTCCCCTTACGTCGACTTCTAGATAAAAGGCTTTAGTATATTTCCAAAAGCACTATGTCTGAGCTTTATCCTGAACAGAAATCACGATTCTACTGTTACCAGCTACTGATTTCGTTTGTTAGGTCTCTGTTAGTTTTTGCGTCAGCTCCTAAATGGATGTACAAACCTTTTCCGAATGCTTAATTTTTCTTCATAATCTAAACGAAACCCTAACCCTAAAAAAGTTTACCCTAGGTAAACTTAACTTCACCCTTTGCAGCTTTAACACCTTCAGCTTTTCTGTAAAAAATGTCCACAAGGCTTAGGAGTTTGTTTATCTTTGACCATTATGTGACCTGTGGCAATAAAATTGAATGGAACACCTGATTCCCATTATTTGGATGAGTGAGCAAATACTTTTGGCAACATACTGACACACACACAGACACATGTATATTTATAAGCTGTTTTCCGCTCACAGCCATTTTGATGACATGCATGTTAGTGTTTTGAGTCTTTTATTTGTTTGTATTATTATAAATTGCAATCATTTTATGTAATGTATTCTTCAGATACATACAAGGTATGTACATTAGGTTGATTGGTGATTCTAAATTGCCCAAAGGAGTGACTGTGAATGTGTGTGTAGCCCTGCAATGGGCTGGTAACCTGTTCAGGGTGTACCCTTGCTTCTGGCCCTATGTGTGGTGGGATAGGCTCCAGCAGACCCCCGTGACCCCAAGATAGGGGGGAAAAGCGGGTAGATGAATAAATGAATGAATGTTTGAATTACGTTAAAAACAGTTGCAGGTTTATACATGTCTGCCACCTTGTGGTGGTTAAATTAGCAACCGGAAGCTAACCCTTTATGACAGCGGTTTCGTCATAAATAAAAAGAAACTTGGTTTGATTCTGGTAGCGTGATATGTTCAGTGAACATCTGCAGGAATTGGCATTTAAAATGTATACATAATATATGAAGCGATAAATATCGCCTAACAGCAATAAGGTCCCGCGTTCCTGGGGTCCTTCTGTGCGAAGTTTGCATGGCTTCCTGGGGCACTCCGGTTCCTCCCACAGTCCAAAAAACATGTATATTAGGTTGATTGGTGACTCGAAATTGCCCATAGGGGTAAGTATGTGGTGGTTGTTCATGTGTACCGCTGCCTTTCGCCCATGTGCGCTGGGATAGGCTCCATCAGACTCCAGTCAGTTAGGGAATAATCGGATATAGAAGATAAATGAATGAATGAACTTCGGTGGTGTTTAAACGGAACGAAATGCAAGTGCCATAAAAAGAACAACAAAAATAATAATACCCTGGAACTTTTCATTTGAGTAAATCTTACTTACTGCACATTGTTACGTGGTAAATTTCCAGTTCTTTAACTACCCTGAGAGTCCAGTTCGAGTGACACTGGTTGCGGGTACTGGAAATCGCGTAGAGCTCCGCTTTAGAAACGCGTCTAGGAGGTGTACAAAAGCCAGGCGTGCACTCAGCGCTTAGGTACGCGCTCGAGCTGCCCTGCATCAAATTTCACTTCCTGTTTCGCAGGTATCGGGACACACCTGCTGAAAAACGAGGGCGTCATTTGCTTATCTGATACTTCGTATAAAAGTTAATTCCACAGAGTAATGTGAATCTAAAATTTGGCTGAGGAAGTAAAAGAGGAAGCTTCATCAAGTAAAGAAATACTTTAGACGAGACGCTGAAAGTTTAACCGGTAAAACGCGTTTAATTTTTAACGTTTCGGTTAAAGGCCCAAGACTCTCGGATGGTAATTGTGTATTATATGATTTTTTAAAAATGTTACGCTCTTTACACATTTTGATCGGCACTTATTGTATATACACCCTGTTTAGAGGTCTGGGTATGTATTAAATCATTTTTACATTTATTAGTAAATAAACAGCCGTGTGTTTGTTGTTTTCTTTTCAGCTCATTCCAAACGGACGACAGAGATTTTCACTTAAAGATCATGATCATGCCTTCCTATCGAATTTATGTGCTAATTCTCGCCACATCTCTGACGCAAACTCTCCTACTGGCACAGACCCCAGATTCACAATGTTTTAGCAAGTTTACAAAAGGAAAAGAAAACTTTGTTTTAGAAACAGACGAGTCGGTTAAGGACGGCGCTGAGTTCCTTGGATCTCCTCCGCGGGTCACCGGCGCCAACGATTGTGTGTCTGCGTGCTGCAAAGCTGCTAACTGCAACCTGGCTTTAATGGAGACCGGATCTCAGGAGGGGACTATTAAGTCCTGCTTCCTTTTTAACTGTTTGTATAAGCAGAAGAAAGTGTGCCGCTTTGTCCGAAAGACAGGTTTCAGCAACTATTTAATGAGCTCTGTTTTTGGCAGCTATCTGGAGGAGTATCACCCAGGTAATTGGAAAAAATACAGAATGCCAAATTTTGGCTTAGCATTTTAGTTGGAATAATTTTTATTTCAACATTCTTCAAGCGATATATATATATATATATATATATGAATTTATATATAATTTTCTTTAAGCAATGATAAAAGACCTAAGTAAGAAACCTTAACCAGCCTTGCTGGATAGTGAGATTTATATTTCTCCTAGAAAATTACATTTGTTTTATATTATTTAAAAAATGAAGGAAGATTTCAGTTGCTATTGGCAGTCATTTTAATGTGATCTGCCCAAAGCCTTCAGAATCAGTTCTGCTGGCCCATGTAGCATAAACTATATAAGCAGTCACAGATTGCTAATAGTTATCAGATTTTTAAACTCTCCTTTCATCAACATTTTTCCGTTCTCTGATTAGCTGATGAGAGTTTCAGCCCAGTTTAGTTATCCAAACGTGTCTTTACACAATGGCTTTGTCTCAGAAATAATTTAAAATAATTTTTTACGGAGCCTTATTATGGAAAGTTTGTCATTGTGAGGAGAGTTAACCTTGAAGATAACTAGCTTGTCTCCGCATGAGAGTTTATTCACCACTTCCAGACCAGTGCTAATGAAAGGTAACACTGACTTGCAGTCTTTAAATGTATTCTATAGTGCTCAGTGCTCTTTCCAACAGGTGTATGAATCAAAAGGCATGTAACAGTGCAGCATCAAAAATTGCTAACAAAATAACTAACTATTGTAATGTGCTTTAACACTAGGTCATGTATGCAAACTTGTTTGTTAAAAAAATATTTGAAGCGCTTATCCAGTTTTGTCAAATTTTAACTTCTTGAAGGGTCTTGTTTGTTTTTTTTTTTTTAACCCATCAGTCATCATCCTTGTTATCTTGATTTAAAAGGCTCTATTTTGTTAGTATTATACACTCCTTAAAGTTTACTGGAAAACAGTTCCTGTAATTCGAGATTCCTCCTGGCCTTCCTGCAGAAATACTCATGAAGTGCACACACATGCCTACATGTGTCAGACCTGTGATGACTTGTTTACTTGTAGACCAAAACATTCTCTTACTGCTGATTATGAAGTAGGATTGTTTACTTTTTGCTTTTTTATCTGGGGCAGATGAGGATCAACCACCAAAGCCATCAGCTGGACAGGACAGAGTGGTGCAGCCTCGTGATGTTGTGCTGCTTAGTGGCATCGAGAGCAAGGACGACGGAAATATTGTCAAATACGAGTGGGTCCAGGTGTCTGGAATCAGCACAGCCGTCATAGAGGTGTGTGTGTTACCTTTATCAATAAATGTCTACTGTTTTCTTAGAAAGACAGGAACTGTTTATGGTTTTCTAAGAGCTGTTAGCTTGTTAAACATTTAATATTTTGTAAATGTAATTTTTAAATAACTTAATAATTATAACTTAATAATTTTTGAATAACTAAATAATTTAAATAAAATTACATGTACCACAGGTACTGCATTCTCTCATTCTTTTTAAATCTGCTTAAAGCTAGACTATTGCCATTTGAGTAGAGCTCGAAGTTTTTGTGTCTTTCAGAAAACCAATTTTCCAGATGAAGTAAGGGTGTCCGGTCTATCTTCTGGAGTGTATAAGTTCAGGCTGACTGTCACAGACAATGTTGGCCAATCTGAATCAGCAGAGGTTACTGTCCTGGTCCTCACCCCGGAGCAGACACAGCGTGAGTACTTGTTTTTACCCTATTGTACGCTTTTACTACAAATTGACATTGACACTCTTATGAGAAGTGTACAGGGTTTTAAAAAAAAACATTTTAGAGGGTTTCATTTGGTCTGATTCTTACAGCTTGTGATTGTAAACAACATGAACGCTATCATGTTATACCTGTAATTATTCAAGATTGAAAACTCCATTGTTAAGTGTACAGGAAGCATATGTTGCGCCATACAATAAAATCTTTACTCTGTAGATCCTTTTAGCAGTCTATGACAATTTGTTTGGGCATAAGAAAAAGTAAGAAAAAATACATGTAAATGCAAAGTAAAAACAAGTGCACAAATGCTTATTTTTTGAAAAAAAAAATTGTCCTGTCAGCTCAGTGTCTTCTGTATGTATTATTTATATATATATATATATATATTTGCTAAGCACTTTGAGGGCAATGTACTTGTGCTTAATCAGAGCCACTTTTTCTCTCACATTCAGCCTGGGTTGTTTATAGCATGGATTTAAATTCATAATTAAATTAAGATTTGTTGGATAGACGAACAACCACACACATTTACTCCTATGATTAATTTAGAGTCACCAATCAAACTAATGTACATGTTTTTGGAGTGTGGAGGAAACCCCTTGCCCGGTAATCCAACCCTGGGACCTTTGTGTGGTGAGGCGACCATGCTAACCACTTCACCACCAAATGCACTGACCGCCCCATGCTAAAGGTGTTTTTCTAAAATCAAATCAATTTGACTTCACTTACACCTTAAATCTTGCCTGGGAAGTCCTGGTTTGTATATATATATATATATATATATATATATATATATACAC
>JAOTQW010030384.1:0-19075 GCA_026260075.1 Sisor rabdophorus
TCAGTTGTAAGTCGCTCTGGATAAGAGCGTCTGCCGAATGCTGTAAATGTAAATGTAAATATGTATCCTACTGTGAGGCCCTGTATAACACTTTTATTTTAGATACATTACGAATCCTAATATTTCTATTCTGGTTTCTCAGCAAATCAGTCTTTTGTCCATCATTCCATATTTTTTGTTCTGCATTTCTGCAGAAAAATAAGAAGCTGACTCCATTAAGTAATATCTGCTCACAGGTTATTAATTTACTTTAGTAACACAATTTAATGACTGTTTCAAAAGAAAAAAACAAAAAGATTGAGACACCTATAGATAATTGTTAGCCGCAGAGCACACACTGCTTCAATACCTGTTAATGCTATAGCCTTACTGCAGCAACATCAGTGCGTCAAAACTGTACTCTCTGGCTTAATCTTCGTATTCTGGCCATGTTGCAAAATACTAAATGTTTACATACATGTCTATATATATATATATATTTTTTTTTTTTCCAAGTAAATAAAATGTCCTTTATTTATGTTAAAAACTATGTCCTGTAAAAACTAAATAGTGCTTTACTACAGAAATGTGAGTGTCTTAATATCACATATTAATTAATATCACGTTTTTATAATAACAATTATTTTCACTACCATGTCAGGGGATTACCCACCCTAAAATAGTTGCTTTGGTTAGTCACAATTTTGCTTTGCTGGGGACATATGGGCGGATCAGCTTTTTTACCAGACATAAACGCTTTAAATAGGTGTATTATAATAACAATTAAAGGTGGTTCGAATAGCTGTTGTTTACTTAAGTACAAGTTTTTCATAAAAGTTTATTATAAAACTTACTACAACATCTCTTTTAATCCCTTTTATGCATGTACAAAGAAAAAACTCTCATCGATAACCGATATTTTCAATCAATAAAATCGGTCTGTATGTAAAAATGAAGAATAAAAGGGGCTCTGACAAAATCACCCAGCAGCATTTGGTAAACATTTTGAAAATTTAAACTTGTAACAAATGAACAAATAATTGAGAAATGATTGTAACAGCTTTCTGAAGTTTCGTCAGCTAATATAATGGTTAACAATTAGAAATCACAATCACGCAGCAGCACCAGGTTGTGTTGCAGGAAGAAGGGCTGCGCGGCGTGCTTTCCAGTATGGTTCTTCTTCTTTTGTGCTTAATTGCAGACATGCTCACTAGGGACTGATGAATGCTTTTCAGATGAAATAGTGCATTGCAAAGTTAAATTATTTTATCTGCAAATAGGTTTTGATTTAAAATAATATTAATAATTATAAAAATAGTTAATATCGGTCAAACCTTACCAAATATATCATAGCCTTCAGTTAACATTTAACACTTGTAAACTGTTTCCAGTTTTAGCAGAGCTGCTTGGGGGAAGAAGGAGTAGTTTTGGAAATAATTTTTGCAGTGGAATTTTTTTCAATTTATTCTTTAAATTTAAGTATCTTACACACCTTTGGACTCTCAATCTAAATAAGCTGAGAACATTCTAATTTAATTTGTTTAATTGTATTGCTTTTTTTATCCGCAGGTAAGTCTCACTTGGCCATTGTCCAAAAGGTGAACAATGAAGGAGAGGGCGATCCATTCTATGAGGTACTTGGATTGGTGACTTTAGAGGATGTTATTGAAGAAATCATCAAATCAGAGATTTTGGATGAATCAGACCTTTATAGTAAGCAGCCATGATTAAAAATTTAATCTGTTCCAATGTTTGTGACGCACAGCCTGTTTTAATTTCGCAACACATTCTACATGTATCCGTATCTGTTTAGTCATGATAAATCTACAAAACCCCCTTTTTCCTGAGGTTACCTTACCTAATTACTGTTGTAATTACTAACACAACTATTTTTTGTGCGTCATTCCAGCTGACAATCGGACCAGAAAGAAGGTGGCACCCAATAAAAACAAGCGTGACTTCTCCGCCTTTAAGCACGAGAGCGAATCTAAAGTTAAAATCTCTCCTCAGCTGCTATTGGCTGCTCACCGCTTTCTGGCCACAGGTAAGCGCTTAAAATTTATCTTAAGCCAAATCTAATAGACAAAAATGTCTGAGGGTTTAATATTTTTTTGTTATGATAAAAAAAGCATCCAATTAGTGAGATATTTCCCTTTGGAATATTTGAATGTTTTACGTTTCTGCAATGTCATTATTGCAAAGGTTGAATTACAGACTAACTAACTTCAAGTGCAAATAAATACTCTGAACTTGTTATTATGGCCACAGCGACTCGGAAAACAGTTTCCAGAAGGCGCTCTAATCCAGCAGTGCTGTGGTATTTGTGGTCATCTTTAATGAGATCCTCCCATGCAGCGGCATCCTGCTGAGGTTTACATGGTTAGTGGGTTGCTGGTGGTAACGATCCCCCAATTAGATAGACTCACAGTGCTGAGAAAAGTGGCAAGAAGGTGGAAAAGGGATAGGTGGTGTGACCGTTTTTGTGGTGGTGGGGTAATGTGAGATCACTATCCAGAATTACAGTAGTGATGAGTAGGTAAAAAGAAAAACGATTCATTACTCATAGAGAAGGAAGCAATACGTCATTATGCTTAACGTGAACCTGATAAAATTCTGTCCTCTCAGTGACCCAAAGTTTAGGAGGTAAAACTCTGGCTAAATTCTTAATTATATCCAACCGCTTTTACTAATTCTCTTTGTTTTTACTCTGTTTCATTATGTCTTTCCAGAAGTGAATTTATTCACCCAATCACAAATCTCTGAAAAGGTCCTGTTGAGGATTCTGAAGCACCCTGATGTTATACAGGAGATTAAATTTAATGAGAATGACAAAAGATCACCTCATCATTACATCTACCAGCGGGGTAAAGGTGTCGATTACTTTGTCCTTATACTACAGGTATTTTGTTTATTAAGTTTTAATTATTTGAAATGCTTAACCTTCACTCTTTTCTTTAAACTTTGCAAATAATCCACAAATTACATGTTCTGGTTTTTATGGTGCAGTTGACTATAATTCTGCAGATGCACATTGTGATGTCGAAACAATATATTATGCAGCCCGAACACACACACACACATTAAGTAATTTAGTTAAATCCAAGTAAGCTAGTGTGAATGTATTAGAACTCTTTTCTCTTAAAATTTCTTTAGGCACTAGGCTCCATCACGGAAAATTTGATTCAGCCGAATAGATAAAACTAAAATGACATCATGAATTGTGTTTATCTCTTATAAAGCCTAAAGCCTTACTGGTTATGGAGTAATTCTTTTTGATTGTTCTTTTATGATAAACAAACAATGAAAAACAAACAGTGTAATTCTCATACTATTTTCATTCTCCTCCGGATTCTGTGGTTTCCTTCCACAGTCCAAAACATGTACATCAGGTTGATTGGAATTCTAAATTTCGCATTTGTGTGAGTGTGTGTGTGTGTTTGGTTGTTTGTCTATGTGTGGCTTTACGATGTACTGGTGAGTTTGTATCTCGCCCTATGTGCGCTGGAATAGCAGACCCCATTGACCGCGAGTTCAGGAATAAGCGGGTGTAGAAGATAAAAGAAGTTTTTTTTTATTTAATTAGTTAATACATTTACATTTACAGCATTTGGCAGATGGCCTTGATCACAGCGCAGTGACATAGTTGTTAGCATGGTCGCCTCATAGCAAGAAGGTCCTGGGTAGATTCATGTTCTCCCCGTGTTTGGGTGGATTTACTCCAGGTTCTCTGGTTCCCTCCCAAAGTCAAAAAACATATACATTAGTTTGATTGGTAACTCGTAATTAATCATAGGAGTGTGTGTGGTTGCTCTTCTATGTATAGCCCAGCGATGGCCTTAATGACCCATGCCTCCCTCACTATGTGTGCTGGGATAGGCTCCAGCAGCCCCCTGTGACCCTAAGTTATGAAATAAGCAGATGATATGAATAAATGAATGGCCTTGATCACAGGCTTGGTGCTAGGATTGGAACTCATAATCTTCCAAACAGCAGCCCAACACTTATTTAGCTCTAAATGTTATTAGCCTCATCATATTATTATAAATCTGTTTGGTCATTTACACTGGTTCATTTAAAGCTTTTATTACATATGATTTCACTGAGCATTAAAATCAGTATTTATTCTGGCAGAAAAGATTTAACAAAACAGGTAAAACTGACAAGAACAGAAAGAGCTTTTAGAGTCCGTTAAGAGTGTACACAGGCTTCAGTAAGCTGATAGATGGGTTAACAATATGCTTTGGCTCAACAGTCAAAAGGAAACACACTGAGATCTGTCTCAATCAACAGATGGAGCTAGCAGATGGGCCACAGGAGCTTCAATTACTTTGCGGCAACAATTGAGACAGACAGTGTTTTGTTACTGCTACATTTCAGATATACAGAATGATAGAATGTAGATTTGTGTAGCACATTTTGTTGGATAAGTGGACTATGTATGCAAGTAGGTTTTACACACTGCGGCATTCTTATGGTACAGTTTTTTTTAAAGGCAAATCTTTATCTGCGTAATTGAGCAGGGTGAGATGATGCAGTCATAGGAGTTTGTGTAATCTCTAGGGTGCATTCGTCCTCTTTCAGACTACATAGGCAGTGAACAATTGGGGATTTCCTCTATTTAATTAACCCTGCTAGGAACACAACAGCTGTGGGTTAGCAGGAACGTCTGTCAAGCCCTGCTGACATCGCCTAGGAGCGTGGCTCCTTTCTAAACAATCTCACTTCAAAGGAACTAGAGGTGTTTACTACCTGCAATATGCAAACAATGCTTTGCAAAATTGCTGATTTTTAAGGAATTTTTTTATCAGCAAATTTCATAATATGAAAAGGTTTATTGCTGCGGTCCTGTTCAAAATCACAGCTTGAGTATGTAGGGCTAAAAGTACAGTTTGAAACTGTAGTTTGCGGGATAAAGTACACAAAAAGATGATGAACGGAGGATCTACCAGTCCTGTCCAGATTAAATTTATAATTTATGCATACAACGTGTACTTTAAAGTCCTTTAAGGCTGCGGGGGAGACGACTTGTCATATGTGGAAGTGGCAGAACAAAAGAAAAAAAACATTGTTCCTTGTTTTTAAATTTTACTCGTTTATTATTTAATATTATTTTTCTTTATTCATATAAATATTTTTCAATATCAACATGGCGGCTGTAGTAAATCCAAATTTTATTTATGCAACCCGTTACGTAACCTTACTATATAGGATGGGTAGTACATATTTACTTGAATGTATTACATGCATTACTATTATGCGATTTTGGTCAGCGTCAACATGCCTTTGTCTAATAAAATAAAAGAACCAGTCAGCTTGAAGTAAAAAAAAATTAGGTGGTATGATGTGTGTGGTGAATGTACGGTTGGAGTTCATTGATTCTATTATATACATGTAGAAAATATTTTAATAAATGTTTTAAAAGTGGCATTAACGCATGTTTTTGCTGTAGATATAGATACTTTGTTGTGTCAATACTACAAATACTAATTAGTCGTCCCCCTTGGTTTGCTCTTGGCAGAAAATCTTGGCCTCACAGATGGATCCATTTAAACTCTTGGGAAGGGGGTGTAGGGTTGTTTACATGTAAACATTTCAAAGCCACATGACCTACAAAGAAGCACTGAAATGATACCACTAAAGTATTAGTTATACTCTAAACCACAGTTAAAAAGATCAACAAAGAAGTGTGTGTGTGTGTGTGTGTGTGTGTTTAGAAGCAAGCTGCACTTGTGTGTGCAAAGTAATCTTTGCACTTAAGTGACATTTACACCATGATGCTTTGAACGCTCCTCCTGACTCCCTCTCTGTTGATCATTTCCTGTCCTGAGTAAGTGTGTATGTATTATTACACACTGAGGTAATAGGCATGTTGGGTAATGTGCATACGGTTTGAGTTGTTTTCTATAAACGGCATGTAGTTACCACTTTAGAAACTTTAATACCTGTTTGTGTCCATGTTCTAATTGACTTGGTTTTATCAAGAAAGTAAAATTAGTAACTGTGCTTCGCATTACGTTTTCCCCTCACCCGACTGCTGACCTTTATGAAAGATTAATGCTTTTGTTTTCTGGAGGCTTGTTGACTCTGTGTGACTGCAGGAGGTCCCACAGTCATTACTCTTTACTAGTCATCAAACATTTCTCTCATCTTGCCGCCTTTCTCTTTAAACCTATGACAAAGCACCTTTTTTAGAAATAAACCTTATTGTACTAAAAAAAAAGTCGTCCTGTCCAGGGTGTACCCCTGGCACTCGCCCAATGTGCGCTGGGATAGGCTCCAGCAGACCTCCGTGACCCCGAAGAGTTCGTGAATCAGAGGGTAAAGAAGATGAATAAATAAATGTTTAGGTTAGGCTCAAGTGAATCAAAGTGTTACGATTCCTGTCTTTTTTTTGGTGCCTGTGGGCGGGGACTTTTCTTTTAGAGGTTTTGTTCTCTTTTTATTACCATAGTCACCAATTGGTTCTTGTCTTTGCGCTATATTGAGTAGGACCCTTAACCTTGAACTTTCTAACTTGGGGTCACAGGGCTCTGTTGGAACCTATTCCAGCACACATACCTGGATAAAAATTTTTTTTAAAAAAAGCAAACTGAAGCAAAGGTTCAAGAAAAGGGTACAGTTTTTAATAAAAGATGAAAGGTGGATCGGAAGAAGGATGAATGCAGAGCTGAGAAGACTGGCAGCTGCAGTTCACAGCGGTGCTTCCTAGGAGTTTTAATAAGCTGCTCTAGTGACCTTTACTGGCATTTAAAAAGACTGTGTGGGAACGACTAGCACTGTGTCTTACCCTAATATGATAATTGTCTCATTAATACTTAACGGTTAATTTGGTGAAGTCACATGTTTATAAAGGCTAATTCCTAACAGACGTGCACACACACACACACACACATACACACAAACGTTTAAGTGGTCTCTGTTTGTCACTAGTTGCAGTTCGTCTTCCTTTTTATACAAATGATGGGCAGTTGAGATTTTGAGGAACACTGCTGTCCTAAATTGTTACACCATAAGCATATACACACACTGTATTATTCATACAGTTAGAATGTCAAATACATGACAATTTGCTAAAGCGCAGTGTATAGTCTATGAGGTGTGAAATGTGTGTATGTATGTATTTATTTTAAGTAAATAGTGTTATGAAATCCTTTATGCACTATAAGCTCCAAGTATTCTTATCAACCACTAAAATTCCATCTACAGTTATGCCAACAGTAGGAAAAAGAAAAACTTCACACTAAAAGCAAAAGTGTTCGTTTTTTTATATCTAATTTGTGTCTATAAAGTAATTTATTCATTCATCTTCTATGCCCACTTATTTCCTAGCTCAGTGTCATGAGGATCTGCTGTAGCCTATTTCAGCGCACATAAGGCAGGGGTACACCCTGGACAAGTTGCCAGTCCATCGCAGGGCTACACACACACACACACACACACACATTCACTTTTATGTCACCACTCCATAGCAGGGCTGCACAAAGGCGAACAACCATGCATACACTTACATTCATTATATAACCAATTTTTATACTGCCTAGTTGTTTGGACTACCAGGAAGTCCAAGGTTCAAGAGCCACTACTGCCACTGTCTTCCACTGTTGGATCCTTAAGCAAGATAAAGTATATGGGCTCCTTCCATGCCGATTACAGCTTTAACAGCAGAATTATTATAAAATAATAAAATAATCAGCAGCTTTGTGGCTTTAAAATTATTCCATCCATCTTTACTGCATTTGTTTTAGTTAGAGTTGTTATGCATTTGGAAATGTATGTTGGAAAAATAATTTTTAAAACTAAGACCTGTAACAAGATCTGAGTCACTTCTGGTCTTGGTTTATTTGGTTTCGTTCTGTGTAAGTTTTGGTCTTTGTTGCTCTTATTTACCACTCGCCGTGTTGGTCCTGAATTGATACAGAAAACTGGTGACTGATACATTACTCATTAAAACTGACACAAGATCTCTGGCATTTAGCCGTTCCCTAAGGTGGAGTCAATCTGCCCTGTTGACATGAACATGGGTGGGGAGGAGGCGATTATACAGAATACCTTTGCTCTGAAACAGTGGAACAGAGATTGTGTCTTTCACGTTGGCTTTAACGAAGTGTGACTGAGAGAGAGTATTCATTTAATTATCTATCTTCTATCCCCACTTATTCACTCACTCAGGGTCACGGGGTTCTGCTGGAGCCTATCCCAGCGCACATAAGGCAAAAGATAGGGGCTGGGACAGAGAATTGCTTTTTCTTTTTCTTTTTTTTAACAGTGTGTGTGTGTGAGCAGATATTATAGAGAAACAGTGATTATTCTGTCTCTGCATATTAGAGAGTGTGTGTTGCGGAGTAAAAGCATGTGCCCAATACAGTGTTGGTGTGGTAAACATAAATTGTAGTATGACTGATGATTCTGTTGTTATTAGATTTCCAGTAACACTAGAAGGCAGCGGTGTCGCTGCATGTAATAATAAAGTACTCAAACTATATTTCCAAAAGTTTGTGGTCAGCTGACCATCAGATCCAAATGTAGTTCCTCTTCAAGCTGTTGCTACAAAAAGGGAAGCACACGGTTGTCTAGAATGTTTTTGTATGTTGTAGCGTTACATTATTCCTTCACTAGAATTAAGAGAGTCAGACACTGTTCCAGAACGACAATGACCCTCAGCACAAAGCCCCTGAAAGCCCTTTACCCATGCTGGGTTATTATTAGAGTGAAAAAAACACCAGTGTTTTTGGATGAAGCTAAACGCCAACTGCAACCAAGACCCTCCTTACCTGACATTAGTGTCTGATCTCATTAATACTGTTGCAGCTAAATAAAAAGATTGATGCTTTACATTGAAGTGGAAAGTCTTACTAGAAGAGTGGAGCTCGATCAAAAAGCAAAATGGGAATCAATCTGAAAGAAGGTGTTTGAAACCGATTGTGATTGAGATGCTCAGGGTGACCACAAACTTATGGTACTAAGAGTATTTAGTATGTTTAGTGTGTGTGTGTATGCGTATATATGTGTAATGAATGCTAGAAAGTAAAGTCTTAATTTCTGGATGTTAATGTTGTGAATGTTTTGTTTTACTTTACCACAAAACTGTGTGTTTATCATAGGGCCGTGTGGAGGTGGAGGCTGGTAATGAGAACATGAAGTTTGAGACAGGACCTTTCTCCTACTACGGTGTCATGGCACTCGGTTCCACGTTAGGTGAGACTGACTGTCGGGAACACACACACACACACACACACACAAATTCCCCTTTTTTTAGCCTTGTGGATTATGCGCCTTAGATAATGCTGAATGATTCCTGCTGAATCATTGGATTTTAGCATAAAGGCACATGACTGTAGAACCAGGTTGAACCTAAAACAGTCATTTGGTGTTAAAATTCATGTTTAATCCACACAAAGGGCCACCCATCTTGATCAGACCATGGGAAAAGCATGCAGTACTCATTTCTACTGTGTGACCGCCACCTAGTGGTCCAAATAAATGCTGTTATTGTTCCAGTATTTTTGTTTGTCTCTTTCTGTCTTCTCTCATGATCTATTTTCCATATTCACATGGAAACTTTTTTTCTTTCTTTGAGAGCCTTGTCATGTCTTGCAGCTCCTCCTTTTCTCACACCTTCAGGGAACATATCTCGTCCTCCTCACTTCTCCCTAATGAGGTGTTTTATTTTCCACCATTTTCCAGGTAATCTACAGTGTGTGTGTTTTTTAACTGCACACTGGGATTATTAACGTGTGATAGCAGCAGCCATACAGTCATGCTTTTCCTGATGAATTTCTCGCTTTCAAGATTGCTAATCCGGGTGATGGAGATTTCTGGAGCATAAGGAGTGTTAACAACTAATTAAAAGTGCACATAAAAAACGTGTTGATGTTTAATGTGCTTATTAGTTGGCAGTGGTTGGCACTGTTGCCTCACAGAAAGAAGGTTCCAGGTTCCCAGACAGGGCCTTTCTGTGTGGAGTTTGCATGTTCTTCCAGTGCTTGCACAGGTTAATGCTGGGTCGCCATGAATGGTGTTAAACAACAATAATAATACATTAAAGAACCTGTATGGGGTTAAACAATAATAAATAAATAAATGAGTGTTGTATTATCTTTACACATTTGACATTACTTCTAGACATTGTTTTATTGTAAATGGCTAGAATTAAAAAAAAAATGAAAAACAGTATTAAAATAATGACTAGGACCAAAACAATTTCCATCACTTTACTGTTGATACCGCTATAATGGGCAATTTAGAATCACCAATTAACCTAATGTACATATTTTGGACTGTGGAAGAAAAGAACACAAGCGTGGGGAGAACATGCAAACTTAGAAAGACCCCTTGCCCAGGAATCAGACCTTCATGCTGTGAGGCGACTGCTCTAACCAGTACACCACCCTTATATTGATTTATATATTAATCCATAATCACCTAGATTCAGGTGATTTCTTTTTCATTCTAGTATGAGACCATACATTGATTAACATGTAGTAAAATGTTAACATGTGTGTGAAACGGAATAGGTTTTTATTTGTTTGTCCATGCAGAGGGTTTTAACTTTCATGGACCAAATGCAAATTAGCCGGTATGTGCACACACCCGGTCATTTGACAGATTAAGCTATAAAGCACACACTTAAAAAAATGGCTTGTAATTGTCATTACCCAGCATGTGAGTGTTTTGAAGGCATTGGCCTGCAAGAGCTGCATGGCCTGCGTAACTTTATAGCTTTATTTTCACTTTATAGACTTTTTGAACCGGAATTGAAATTAAAGTTTTTGCACCACTTATTATATTGTGTGCTTTTTCTAAAACAGAATATACATGTACACCTGGAGTGTGCGTGTGTGTGTGCATGTGTGTGTGTGTGCATGTGTGTGTGTGCATGTGTGTGTGCATGTGTGTGTGTGCGTGTGTGTTATATACGTTTTATATTTTATTTTGTGCGTATGTGTATTTCAGAGTTCCGTTCGCCGTCTCACATCAGCGGATTAAACCGCTCATCTTCTCTAAACTACACGGATCGCTCAGAGTCTCAGTCGATCAATGGCAGCAACACACAGCTAAACAGCTCTCCGACAGTGCAGTACGTTCCCGACTTCAACGTTCGTGCGCTAACAGACCTGCAAATCGTCAGGGTAAGAAGGCAATGTTTATTAAAAGTAGCTAGTATTTTTATTACTTTACAGTGAAAAAGGTGGAAAACAGTCATATGATCTTTTCAAATTTTCTATATTAAACAAATAAATAAATATTGATTGGTGGGTGGTATTAATTGGGGGATGGATTGGAATGGGTGGCCTAGTAATTAAGGTGTTGGACTAATACCATAAAGACCATGGTTCAAATCCCAGCACCACCAAGCCACCACTAAATTGTAAATCATTCAAATTCTCAATTGTAAGTCGCTTTGGATAAGGGCATCTCTAGGGGCATCCAAATGCTGTAAATGTAAATGGTTGGATGTATGAAGGTGTGTGTGTTATTAGATGGATAGATAGGTGATTGATTGGATGAATGGTTATTGGATGGATGGATGGGTGGGTGGGAGTGTTCACTGTTTTGTAATTATGGATACTTTCTCACTCTTTCTTTCTCTATTAGATCACTCGCTCACAGTACCACAACGGTGTAATGGCGTCTCGGTTGGACAACTCCCCCCAGTCTCCCGACAGCGGCCAGACGCGTATGGATAACAGCATCCCTATAGCGTCTCAGTCTCTGTCCGACAACACACTTGCACTCCCCATGACAGAAATGGCACCGGACGAACACACATCACTTCTAAATGAGCAGAACTGTCTGTCTACTCGCCAGGCCAATCACAGCCCACACAGCGAGATCTAATGCTCATGCACAACTTTTTAACAGCATGTTAAATAACTTCCACCAAAAATACACTGCTTTACACACACATTGTTCAGCAGAATAAACCAAACCGGCAGACGTTGGATTGCAGATACATTTATTCATCTATAATTTCTATTTTTGGCAAATTTGACTCTGCCAAAGTGACAAACCAGGAAATGATGGAGGAAACAAAAACATTGTGATTGCACTGAGAAGTTAAGTCTGGATTATAGAATGCTTGAACAATTCATCTGGGCATTTTAAAGACTGATTTATTTTTTATTTTTTTTAAGAATGCATATTTGTTGAGAAACAAAATTTTTATGCTTTATTTTGGTTGACATCACATTCACACTTATAAATAAAAGGGTTCAGAAAGATTAAAGATTAGAGTCGAGAAAGACTTTCAGCAGCTTTCAGATTCATCTCTATTCACAGCATGTCTATCGTCTTTAAGTGCGCACGCACACGCACACACACACACACACACACACAAAATATGAAAGTTGATTTAAAAAATATAATACAGTATATCTTAAGCTCGTTTTATTTAAAGAATATAGTGTTTTTGTTAACCACTAGATAAAAAGAATTCTTTCTTTTTTTTTATGAAAAAAAACATTTTCTTAAATCTTGCCCCACTTGATTTTTATTTTAGGGGAATCATTTAAAGACCATGGTGTATTAAGAAAATATCCCTTACACATTGGCATATCTCCACCACCATTACATGCAGGACTCCAGTTGTGCTTATCTGTGTTATTCAGCAGTGAAGATCCAGATGTGTTTTTAAAACATGTATGTAGAGCAGATTATATAAATAAAAAAGTTATCATAAAATAAGTATGTATGGAATCTTTAAGAGAGTAGTAAATTATTTGTCAACAAAATGGTAAATATACTTTAATAACAGTGGCTTAGTGGTTAGCACTGTTGTCTCACTGCAAGAAGGTCCTGGGTTCGATTCCTGGGCAGGGGCCTTTTCGTTTGGAGTTTGCATGTTCTCCCCGGGTTTCCTCGGTTTCCTCTCACAGTCTAAAAACATTCTTGGTAGTTGGAATGGTGATTCTAAATTGCCCAAAGTCGTGAGTATGACTGTCCAGCAGACTCCTGTGCCCCCAAATTAGGAGATAGGCAGGTACAGACTATGAATTAACAGAACCGCACTTAAACAAATTCTCTACTGATTTGCTGTAAAATAAAATAAAAAGTTTTTCCTAATGCTACAGCGTTATTATGAAGGGATGAACCTGAAAGCCTTAAAGTGTTTCTTTAAGGTTGTATGTTTGTGTTTATGCTCACACTGTTTTGAAGAAAGAACTCTAATCCCGCAAAAATCTTAAGAGTTATCTCAGGGAGACACTAATTGCCACATCTATAATCATTAGCTATGTCAAACAATTCTTTGTTTTTCACAATACAACTATAGAACAACTGACCAAAAAATCCTAAGCATGTTATAACTGTGTATTAAGTCTATGTATTCGCCTACTGTAAACTTTTAAAACTGTAAAAAATTTTTGCCTGTTTTCTGCTCATATCTAAAGCCAAGACAACACGTGTCTTGCCATGACTTTATTGATTTTGGGTTTATTTTTTACTTTAAAGTGAGCATGGCGTTCTGTGTGTGTGGGGGGGCCTTAATCTATCAGAGAAAACGTCTCGTGTAAACAAGCTTTAAGACTTTGTGGTTCAACTATTGAACTCGAAAGTAACTCATCAGAAATCTATATATAAAAATATAAACATATACACTTACATATACTGTATTTATTTGACATAAATTTAAGTTGTATATTTTCTTGTAAACTGTAAAATATTTGTCTGCCTTTTTTTAATTGTTTTTTTAATTGTTTTTGCCTTTAGAACATGGATTTCAGATCAACAGCATGTCTTGGTACTGAATTGTCAAACCATGCAGCATTTCTGGTCCATTTAAAAGACAATCTGTTGTAGCATCCAAGCCAAAAGGATCTTTATTTATACCAAATTTACTCTTATGAGTCATGGAAATTCTACTGTATTTTTTTAATGATGTTTGCATTTGTTTAATGTGTCTTAAGCTTTTGATTATGTTTTTCTCACTGAAAGGATTTTGCTTTGTACCAAATCTGGAAAACATCATTCCTGAAAAAAAACAACAACAAACAAACAAAAAAACCCTTGTATGCAGGGCACCACTGTCAGCCAAATAAATATTAGAAATCTTCTTTGTAAACTGGAATCTGTAGAATCTGTTTATCAGGCCAAACGTTTTAAACAGATTGAATTTCACTTTATCCTTTTTAATCTATTTATATGTTCAAACACTTTTTAATGTTTTTTGTTTAGAAGAAAAGATGCTGTGTGGGTAAGTGGTAGCCTATTGGTTAAGATGTTGACCTGGTAATCGAAAGACCTGGGTTTGATTCTCAGTGCCACCAAGTTACCACAGATGGGCCCCTCAAGCAAGGCCCTTAACCCCTAATTGCAATAATGAAATATATGTAAGTCACTCTGGATAAAGGTGTCTGCCAAAATACTGTACATGTAAATGTAATGCTAGCTTTTAGGTCACAACCGATTTATTTCTAGGTTTGACGTTTGTTTTCACCAGGTTAAAAGATCAAATAAATTATGAAATAATTAAACTTTAATTAATTAGATTATCAAGATGTGGAAAAAATTTGTCTGTTCAGGTAACACTGCACATCCTCACATATTCCACTTTGGAGGGTTGAAGTCAGAGCGCAGGGTCAGCTATGTTACAGTGCTCCTGAAGCAGAAAGGGTTAAAGGTCTTGCTCAAGGTCTGCCTGGTTTTACTTGGGGTTTGAACTCAGGTCTTCCTAGTGCTTCTTAGTGGTGGTGAGGCGTGGAACCAGGCCTTAACCATTGAAGCCACAACTGCCCCTGAGCAATACTACATTCAGTCTTTTCACTATTTTCTTAGTCTAAAGAGATCATTGTTTTGCCGGGCAAGAGTTTGCATGTTCTCCCTGCACGGTCCAAAAAAGGTTGGTTGGTGATTTTAAATTGCCTATAGGAGTGAATGTGTATTTGTGTGTTTGTCTATGTGTGGCCCTGTGATGGACTGGTAACCTGTCCAGGGTGTACCCCTGCCACTCACCCTATCTGCGCTGGGATAGGGTAATAAGCCAAAAAGATGAATAAGTAAATGTAACTGTAATTTTCCTTGAAGTTACAGTCTAATTACATTTGAAAAAATGTGATACCTCAAACATCAGTTATGTATACATCGTGTGTGAAAAATAACAATTAATTATTATTATTATTATTAATAATAATTTTATAATTTTTTTTACTTTTTTTTTGATAATGCATTTTTTCCTACCTGTTTTCCAACTGTGTTAATTTTCTACTATAGGATTGGCTAGATGTGTTCCGCCTTACGCATCACGATTGGTTAGTAGCCACGCAGTATTCTTTACTGTTCAATCAGCAAGCCGTTTTAGAATTCGCCGTTTTGTCACTATACCGGTGGGTTAAAACTAACGCCTTTTCAAATCTTTAAATTAACCAATAGGAGCCGGTGGGCGTTAACCGCGCAAGATTCAACTGTCGTTGTTTTGGTGCTTTTTGTCCAGGCGATAAGTTACTGTTAAATCGTAGATGAAAAAATAAACTAAAGTAAATTCAAAAGAATGGAAATAAACAATGAAGACATGACAAAACTTTCACAAACAGGTAGTGTTTTTAATCTTTTTAAAATCTCTAATTACTTGTTTATTTAAAGAAAAAACTTTGCTTGGTTTGATCGCAACATATGGTTTCGCCCATTGTAGATTTTTTTTTCAGTCAACTACTTTTGTGTGTTTGTGTAAAACGAAAGGTTTGTAAAGTCTAAATTAAATCGCTAATAAATAAAACGATAAGCCGAAAAACGAACTTACTAACTAACATGCTTTAGACTGCAGCCAACTTCCATTTGCGTTAAAACACGTGTTTGCTGGCTGTGTGTGATTTACGGCGTAATAAAATATAGATGACATTTTAAACGGACAGATTGTAGTCTTATATTAACAACATGATCAAAGGTTTATGGACACCCATAGGTGTGCCTTCACCCAACTGTCGCCACATTATAAGCAGGAAGTGCCCAATTGTCTATTATGGCTATGTATGTTGTAGAAGTACGTTGTTGTGCTCCATGAAGACATGCTGTGTTGTGATTGTAGTAAGAGAAAAAGACCTCTTGCGTCCAGATGCTGACTTGAACACTTCAAACTGATCACCTTTTGAATGAACTGGAACTCACTTTACCAACAGTAATGTCTGCGCCCATTTTACTATTGTAACTATTGTTAAAGTTGGAAACATTTCCACCGACACATTTCACAAGCTGGTTAGAAGTTTGGAGGTTCTAATTTGAGAGGAAGAGGAAGTCTGGAATTGGGTGTGATGGTCATGTGTCCCAAAAAAATCGTCTATAAAATGTACTTTGAAGGAGGTGGTGCATGTGGCATAGTGATAAGCATGGTTGTCTCGCAAGAATGCCCCGGGCTCGAGTACTCTGGTTTTCTCCCACAGTCCAAGAACATGTACATTTAGGTTGATTGGTGGTTCTAAATTGCCCATAGGCGTGAGTGTGCACGCGGATGTTTATCTATGTTTATCCCTTCCCTGGACTGGTGACCTGTCCAGGGTGTACCCATGCCTTTCCCCCAATGTGCACCAGAATAGGCTTCAACAGACCCCTGTGTTAGGTAATAAGCGGGTATAGATGATGAATAAATGTACTTTAAGGCATTAACCGGCAAATATTTTCATAACATTTCCAAAAAATAAACAAGATGGATGTTTTGCCTAACTTCTTTTTTCTTTTTTTTCTTCTTCGTATTTACATTTCTTCCAACCAAAACATTTATATTTATAGCATTTTTTATTTATTCACATTCAGGTTTTAAAAATAAGAAATCGATCATTGAATTTCAGTTATGAAAACTAAACATTTAGGGAAATAGGGTTTGTGCCCTAATAAAAACCCAAAACATTACATCTCTCTGTCACAGATGGAAAGTGTGTAGTTAAAAGTGATATTTAGGACACTGGCGCACAAAACCACCAGATGGCAGCCTTGGATTTTAGCTAATTAGACACCTTATTTCAGCCAAAGTTTTATTTCTCTCTTTGACTTACAGCTATTTCATGTTGAGTTTCTGTCATGGTTTTTACATGCTTGTTGTTTTGTGTGTGTGTGTGTGTTATAGTATTATGATTTTTTTTGTTATTTACCAATAAAGCTTTGGCTTTATTGCTTTGGCACAAGACAGTCCGCAAGCCGCGGAACTTTCATTGCAAAGCTAATCGAGGCACCTGCAGCCAGAAACAGAGAAGTGCCACAAAGATATAACAGTTTCTGTTTTAACAGGCATCTCCAACCATCACAAAAACCATCACAAATCTTTCTAAGGATTTAAAATATTTAAACACAGGCGAATGTATTGAAAGAAACATATGTTGGTTTTATCTTTTTATTAGTATTTTCTAATCGCATATCGAACATCACATTATTTAGCATGTTGAAGCCAATGCCAGAAGGTCAACAATTACATCGATACGAGTCCATAGTTGTTTACAGCACACTTGCCGAGTTAGCCAGAGTTGCCAAACGTGAAATATTTTGTAAGAATAAATGGTTTTTCATTTTACAGAAATACGCATGCAGAAACTTGCTGAATATCTGGTGTCAAAAGGCAGGTTAAAGCCACCCAATCCAAAGTAAGTCATTATCGTAATACAATATAAATTCTGCAGTTTATGTTTGTAAAAAGCAACTGACTCTCTCTCTCTCCTTTTTTAAAAAATCTTGTTTTGCTTTTAAGGCCTTATCTTAGAAACGATGCTGTTCTGACGAAGCCCATTAGAGCTGCACAGAAATCTAGTGCTGTAAGTCTGGAGGTTTCCTAATAGTTGTCTAGAAAATCACTTTGACCCCAAAAATTCTGAAAGAAAGGTTTTTTCAGTTAACAAATTTTTTTCTTTCTTTTTCCTAGTTGATTAAAGGAAAAGAGAATTCAGCCCCTAATGCTACAGCTGCTAAAAAAGACCTACCGAAGGGAAACACGCTGCTTGAAACTAATACAAAGTTAAGAGGTCTGCGCAAAGCCCCTTGTGCTGTTCTTCCACCCGCCCCAGTCAAATCCACTGTTTCGCAAATTACGTGTCATCCAACATCAACCCACTGTAAAGACACATCTCGTTCAGTTAGACATTCCTCTGTCAAAGAACTACAAAACAAACCAACCCTACACACAAACGTCTCAACCTACAAGCCTGTTCAGAAGGCTCCAGCCCCCGTGTGTAACCGACCACAAACTCTTTACCACTCTACAATAAATGTGGCCACAAGCATTGTCAAGACAGACCTACAGAAAACCCGATTGGTCACAAGGTCAGAAAAGGTCGCGGGGAAAACTGGAGTAAAATGTCCCACCGTGAAAGAGTGCCGTAGCACCGCTGTTCTAAACAGCAGAGACAGATTGTTTGTAAATAAACAAGCCACAGTAACGCTGAATTCAACTAAGGTAACTTCAAATGTAAATAAAACACACACTGATTTGAAAAAGCCACCAATCAAATGTCCACCAGCTAAACCAGATGGATCAGGAAAGACACAAATCAGATCCCAAGACACAAGATTATTAAATAAGATAGAAAATAAAGCAGGGTTTACTCACACACGGAGAGGTGATTCGGTGACAGCCAGACAGCAATCGCCTTTGTGGTCCACTTCTAGAAATGAAAATCTAACGCAATCAACCAGACCAACTGTGGCTGCTGTTAAAAAAACAAGTTCAAATCAACAGCAACATCGTACCATGTTTAAACCTCCCTTCAAGCCTGCTGTTCAAGCACCAGTGCCACACACACTTCCACGGCCAACCACGACGTCCAGAATGGTGAATGGACCAAAGGTACAACCCAAGACCCCCAAGTCGAAGTTTAATCCTGGGACCAATGGTGTCCGAACAGTGCCATTGGAGGGGAGAAGTAAAACAAACACTGCTCAAGAGGAACGATTGTGAGTCAAATGAATTGTTTTCAATGAACTTAAGTAAGACAGGACAATATAGCAATATTGTGTTTGGGCAGCGCAGTGGTGTAGTGGTTAGCATGGTCGCCTCATAGCCAGAAGGTCTGGGGTTCGATTCCCAGTGAAGGGGTCTTTGTTAAAAAATATATAATAATAATTTCATTTCCTATCCCAGCGCACATAGGGCGGAAGGCAGGGGTTACACCCTGGACAGGTCGCC